>JASCZW010012839.1:0-27265 GCA_034211315.2 Aedes japonicus
ATATTCACATAAAAACATGAATAATAATTTCACAAGAAAACCATAGACCATATTTTAGGTACGCATTTAACCTTATATTCCCAACTATGGCCTAATGTATTCATCACATAGTAAAATGTAGATTATAAAAGTTTTCAATGGAAAAGTAAGAGTGAGCGGTTGTGTATTTTGACGTGGACTACGTCCTACGGCAAGAGTAGGGTGTCAAATGAAAATCTAAAATATTGCGACCGTCACGAAAAACCGTACGTTTTGTACGCGAATAACTCAAATAATCCACAATAGATTTACATGATTTCTTCCTCAATCGGTCGGAAATTTTACCGCGCTCCAATTCAATTGTCAAACATTATTCTCAAACAATAGTAAACTATTGAAAATAACGCAAATATAAGGTGATGTCTTATAATGCCATTTTGCAGAATAAATTTACCAAATTTCCTATCACAGATTTCAAGTCGAAGCAAGGAACGTCTTGCATCATCTTCTTCTTCTTTGTGTTAGAGAGGGACTTTAACCAATCATGTCATTCGTCTCTCCCATGTACGTCTCGGCATGCAGCTGAGAACGGCATAGAACGCACACTTAGGAAAATTTTGCCTCAGTCGTTTGGCAGCATTGAAGCTGTGCGGAGGCGGTCGCTGGTAGCTGTTCGCAGGCAGCTGGTCGCAGCTGCTTCATTTGCCGGCAGCGGAGCTGGTCGCAGAGGCAGCTGGTGATAATATGGCAAAGCTCTCCCAAACAGCGATCTTCGCGATGAGGTAAAATGGCGGATTATGGGGGCGCACAATCGCGTCGGTTAGTGCAAGCCACCATCTTACCTCATTTCGGTGATTGTTTCGCCGCTCTTTGAAAACGCTGCTGTTTGGGGAAAGCGTCCTTGGGGGCGAGCAGCAGTATGTGGAAATTATCTGTCCTTTTGAGGACAATACATTTTTAAAATAAAAGAGTTGATTAATAAGGTTCGCGATAATGCGTTTTTAATCGCGTTGGTTTGTGCGCTCCCATAAGCCGCCATGTTATCTCACCGCGGCGATTTTTCCGTCGAGATTTCGCTGCGGCGGCAAAAAAAACGCTGCAGTTTGGTGGAGCCTTTAAAGAACTAATCTTAAATTTAGTTCGGTGATCGATGGAGGGCGAGCCGTCGGTAAAAATTTTACCCAGCTGGTTAGCGCAATCCATAAATTGATAACCTGTCCTTATGAGGACAACCAATATAATTAAATGAGTTGTTTATACAAGAATTAAACTTTTATTTCGTTCGGTTTCTGCGCCTAATATCATGGTGCCGATTCCTTCGCCGCAACTGCAAAAACACCTCCATGGAGGGCGAGCCGTCAGGAAAATCTTTCACAGCTGGTTGGCGCTACCCACTAATAAATAATCTGTCCTTTTGAGGACAACCAATCCAGTTCAGAGAGATATAAGAATTAAATTAATATTTCGTTCGGTTTGTGCGCCATTAAATCTAGTGCCGATTTGTTTGTCACTTTTGAAAAACTTAGTGAAAGTGAGAATGCCTAACCGATTTGATCCAGAAAGCTTGCGCAGATTCAGGAAGCGCATAAAGAGCGACCATACGGAAATCCTCCGAAACGACCGTGCACCGATGCCGAGCGAGCTCGTAGTTATCGGGCGAAATTGAAAGCAGCAAGAGGTAATGCGTTGCCAACAACTAGTTGGGACGCTGGAGAAGGTCCTTCAACTAGATATAGGAAATTGATATTTATTTAATTTGAATCAATTTGACAAAGTGCATGTAATCAAAGCAATTGAATATCTCTCTATGTTATCGCTCCCTGTCTAAATAAATTTCAACATAGTATTAATTGTATTCTGGTGATGACATGCACCGCGTGCTTTTACATCATATGAACCTAAAAATGATATCGATACAAATAATGCACTGAACATATATTAATGTGTGATTATTTTCTCAGGTGTTTATATTATATTTATAAGAATTTATTATATATTAACCAACCTTTTCTCCCATACCCATTGCAAAGAATAATGATATTTTATAAAACTCACTCTCTTTCTTCTGCGAGATCTAATATATTTATATATATTTCGATTTCCTTAACGTTTTAGCCATGCTGGACTCACTAATTTACCTGATATTCACATAGAAACATGAATAATAATTTCACATGAAAACCATAGACCATACTTTAGGTACGCATTTAACCTTATATTCCCAACTATGGCGTGATGTATTCATCACATAGTAAAATGTAGAACCTAAAAGTTTTCAATGGAAAAGTAAGAGTGAGCGGTTGTGTATTTTTTGAAGAGGCTTATTCATACCAACACCTATATAACTAAATGCATATAGTGGGAATTTTAATGTTTTGAAATGGAATGGCACATAAGAAAGTCATTTAGATGTTATAAAGTAGCTTTATATTTCGTATGGTATACCGCATATAGCCGAATTCCCGGAGCGATGAAATAAATAAACTTTACTGAAACTCGTTCGAACAAGAATCCTTAATGATATCCATATCCATCAAATGTTTTCGACTTAATAATGTTGGTGACTTTTCATGGTCCAGTACAGCAAACGCTTTGTTGAGCATGTCTTAGCAAAGGTATAACTAGTTGAATATCGTTTCTAGCTAAACTAATGTATGAGTTATAGTTAAAATTGTTATCGTGCGCTACATAATCGACTGAGTCAAGGGACCTGTACTCTATATACCTGTATATAACCTTATAACAACTGCAAGATAATATTTGTTATTTTCTGATTGATAAAACTTCCTGAACTTTGAACATTTTTAGAGACGCTTACACATCTGAAAATGTTGCAATTGATTATAGTGTTTTCATAACAATCACTAAACCTGTCGGATATTTTCTGATAACGAATTTTATCCTTATTTGAATTCTAGAGTATTTCAATGTTTATTATTACCCTTGAAATCTAGAATTGCTAAAATTGCTAAAATTGCAAATCTTTGATTCTTTGAAGTTGAATTATGCAAAGGCATACTACAACTCAGATTGTATACAAATGATCCGAATGGTAAGGTATTTAAATGGTGAATGTTGAAAAGGAGACATGGTATCAGTCATGTTTGTATGTACGTATTATAGAATTTCCTCCGCTGCCTGTCGTTACTGAAATCCCCAAACGATGCAAAACATTGTTGATGGTTCCGGCGATGGTGAGAATTCCGAGATGCAGGCCGTTCAGGCACAGTATGACATACGAATAAACATTTAGTAATGTTAAGCGATTATGATTATAAGAATGAGCAAAACTATCATTAATTTAATAATTATATATTCCCCAACAGATCCTTAACTATCTTCTAGGCCTTAAAGATACTCCATCGTAAAACGTGCAACCGTGGTCGTGTCATCATTTAAACCAAAAGGCCCTTTTCAGGGCCACCAAAGAGTTATAAAGAGTGCTCAAGAGAATTTTCCCACATACTGACTTCATAAAACCAAACGGCCCTTTTCAGGGCCACCAAATAATATCTCAAGAGCGTACAATAGAATTTTCTTACATACTGGCTTCAAAACGCTGGTCTAATGTCCCATAAGAGCCGCAACCGTCATATTGTGACTTAAACTGCTTCTATCGGAAAGGGTAAGCGACCGGCACGGAATTATTGAAACCCTTTTAACGCTAAAGATAGCCACACAGAATTTCCCTGACATTATGATGCATCACTTTGTTTAACGTAGTCTACGTCAACCGGTCGTGTCTTGTACACAACCCCACTGATTTTTTGTATGTAAAACAATGGCCTGTTTTATCTTTAACGTAGTCAAAACATTGTTATTGGTTAAATTTCAAGTGGAAATGCATGAATGTGGCTCATCTAAACATAAACCGAAGGAAGAAAATCATTGCATAGTGAATTACAATGCTTTTAATATTAAATGACTGATAAATTATACAGGAACATCACCTAAGTGTTTTGAGGCAGTTTTACTTGAGTTTGTTTTGTGAAATGTTGTATCAAGTAAATCGAACACTGCTAGCAATGCCTCAATTCATAAAATTAGAAAAAAAAACTGTACAAAGACTGCATTAAGTAATCACTCCATCGAATGGGACGAAGTTGCATCCACGAATAGACCCAATTTGGTGCTTATACACCGACATTAAATCCATATCCATCGCATGTTTCTGACTTTATAAAAAGAGTTTTGTAACATTTAGTGAAACATACTACCAAATGTCTTAGAAAGTGTCTAAATAATTGAATCTCGTTTACAGCTTGACAAATGTAAGAGTTAATAATAATAAATGTAATCGATCATTGCATAATAGGCTGAGTTAAGGGGCACATACCTTATCTTTAAATTTCAAAGCCTGCCGTTGTCCTATACGGAACTATCCATACAGAGAGAGAGAGAGAAAAAGAGAAAAAGAGAAAGAAAGGAAGAGAGTGAAAGAGAAAGAATGTATTTATGAGAGAAGGAAAGAAAGAGAGAGAGAGAGAGAGAGAGAGAGAGAGAGAGAGAGAGAGAGAGATTGTTCGAAGAAAATCCACTGTCACTTTGGAGAACTTTTAAAAAAATGATTTACATTTTTACCTTCACCAGTTCGCATTTATTTTTGCAAGAGAGATCTAATTAATTGGACCAAAAATAGTTGTTGATAATAACATATATTTCTCTTCTTCCAGTCAAGTATTAGTACACGACACTGAAGAAGTCTGCACATTATAAGGATAGTTAGAAATAAATGGAAAATACTAAACTTTCTTCTCATTTTATAGTTACAGGTATTCCACTGAGCAGCCTACACTTTCCAGAATTCTTATATTTCTACTTGAAGAACGATCATCAATGACTTCACACCTTAGTGAGGGAAGAAATTATTTAAAACTGGAACGATCTGTCCAAATATAAACATGTTCATACAAAGCCAGTGACACTAAAGGGACAGGTTGAAAATGGATGTTTACTACTTAGTGTGTCTTACCCGAGCTCACACATGTTGTATAACCATTGCACAAAAAGTAATAGGCGATTCATAAAAAAGAAAATATCGTGTCATGAAAAACGCATTCTTGACGCATAAGGCTTTGGTGAAAATCCATTCAAAAATTGTAATAATCCATAACATTCAACAATCTGATTCATACCTTAAATAAAATTTAGCAATGAAGTGTCTAAAATGTTTCGTTATGTATCAAGTGTATGTATGATAAAATATACTCACATGTTCCCTAAAATATTGAAAATGTTCCATATACAAATTTCCAATTATCCATTAAATGATGAATAATGAACCATAAGCTTAACAAATCTACAGTAAATCATCTGTTTGCCCTAAATCATTCAGGAACATGCAATAAAAATACAAGTTTGGACTTTATTTTTTTTTATTTTGATCCACAGAGATTGTAAAAATGATCCCTTATTGAAAGATCATACCTTTAATGTTAAATGCACAAAGTTGATTTGTTATGAATCATCATTTGAAGATTTTGGTTCGTTATTCAAACTGTTGAGGGAATCATTGGCAATTTATGTGTGGAACATATCAATTAATCTGTGAATCATATGCATATGTATATTTTAGTTCACAAAAGCTAAATTTTGTGGATCAATTTAGCAAGTTTAAGGAAAGTTATGGAACCATTTATGGATCATTTGCAATATGTTTGAAGATAATCATAATGCTTATATAAAACACACCCTTGGTATATAACGGTACATTATTGTCATTTTATTGCTAAATTATTTTAAACTGATGGAACCAATTGAAGAATTTTTATTTATCAATTTTTTTGTGGATTTTCGCCATGGGTCTAGAGCGACAGCAATCTCTGTGAATGTGTTAAATTTTCTAAGAAATTTCAGTATCTTGATAAAGAATTCAAGAACTTATGTAAGCTTATTGGAAATTATGGGAACTTTCTAGAAAATTAAGAAAATTCCCTAGTGATTCAGAAATTAATATTCTGGAGGGAGTAGAAAAATAATTCCTCAAAGAAAACTTGTCACTTCACTTAAGTATAAGGGGACTTCTAAGTAGTTCAAGCAAAAATATCTAAGAAATTCAAGAACAAACATCCGTGAAATTGAAGGCCAAGTTCAGGAATAAACTTCCTCGAAGTTTAAGATGTAACTAACCTCGTAAATTTAGTTGAGAAAAGAACTCCACGATGTTTTGAAAAAAAAATGTTTCGATGTTCAGGATAGAACTCATGAGAAATTCTGAAAGAAATTTCCCTACTCAGAAAGTCTGAAAGAAACTATTCCGAACGTTAGGAGTGAATTTCCAAGAAATTCAGAAGTGACTGCTCAAAAGTTTATGACGAAATTTGCCAAAAGTTCGGTAGAGATCTTTCCAGAAGTTCATCTGGGAGTTTCACAGAATATCAGGAGAAAACTTCTCTGAAATTCAAAATATAATCATTGAAGACCTGTAGAAGCCGCCAATTCGAATTTCATTCATATGACCGTAATAATATTCATTGCCAACGACACCATATTCAAATATGGTAAGGACCTCCACCATATCCACCAACCGTTTGCATCGTACTATTAGCTAAGACACAAACTCATTAAAAAAAATACAATTCTTCGGTTTTCATCTCACCTCGTTTGACAAATTTGATTGCTCATTCAGGCGATCGATTCAATAACATTCATTGGCATGTCGGTTTGTCGGTTAGAAAAAAATCCTGAAGCTTAGCACAAAGATTTAGAATAAACATTTTTTCAGAGGTTCAGCGAAAGAAAGATGTTTTTAGAAGTTTAGAAAAATATAAACGAAGTCTTCCAAAATTCAGAAAATCCTCCAAAAATTCAAAAAAATAATCCTTAATTAAGAAAAGCTTCCCATTTAGTGTACCAGAAGCTAAGAAAAAAGTTCAGAGATTTTACCAGAAGGTAAGAAAACTTCGAGATAAAATCAATGAAAAGAGATTACTTTCCACATTTTCATAAATCAGTTTTACCGATTTTTTTCAAACTTGCAACTTTGAAACAGATCTCCTATGAGATTTTCAGAATAACAAAAGCATTAATGTCACTGACAGAATAAAAGTGAAAATTGTGAACACTTATCCTTCGAATGTTAAAAATGACAACTAAAGTGATAGAAGTCCTGAGCTAAATTCAATGAATTTTTGAAATCTTTCTACGTTACAATTGACGGTCGGGTTCCGTTGTCGACTCGATCAGATTCAGTCGGCTTCTGTTATTTGCAATTTTGCTTGACTGGACTTCTATAATTGACCAATATGGTGCATTATATTCATTAGTTAGTTTAATATCTACATTGGTAAATATTCAATAAAGGTTTATGAGTATGTAGCTGTATTTTCCGAAAAGAATATCTTAATAAGTATTTAAGAGAACAAATTTGTATTATGTTAGTTAGAATGTTTTGAATGTTATGAGTCGACAGAAAACAAATCAAAATCATTCAAGTCTTTAAAGAATTTTTTGTTTTTAGATATGATTTGTAAATGTTAAGTTCAGAGAAGGTAGTATTCCATAGAATGAAATGTCTTAAATCGTACGAAAATTGATCTCAATACAAAATTTACAGGATGATACGAAAATGCATCCATGGATAGAGCCCATACACCAACATTACATCCATATTTCTCGAATTTTTAAGCGTTCAAAATGGAAGTTTTTAAATATTTTGTTGGTGCCTATTGACAAACAGCTTGTAGCCAGTTGAATGTCGTGTGTAGCTTAATTACTTAATGAGCTACCATTAAAAAATATATCGACCTTATTCCTTGCCAAGTACTGCGATACTGTCAACAAAATATCAAAGCCTGAAAATTAAAACGTAGCAGATGAAGTAATAAAATGTCTCATGTAATTTACTCGTGCAACCTGGAATTGCATTCTCAATGATGGGGCGACACCTGGCGTAATACATAATCCAAATGTTCACCTACAACTGATCACAAACCTCTTCGCAAAAAGCGAGTTAAACATACTCTTTAAAAGATTAAACGCCTTTTTTTCCAAGTCAGCAAACAGTATTGAATATTTATTCGTTTTCTAGCCACACTTTCACGCCTTTTCCCGGTATAGTAGCACTCCAAAAAGCAACTGCCCGAGGCAAACAATAAAACCATTACTCAAAACCATACCAGCTGCAGTAATAGCAAAAGTGCTTTCTTAAAATAACAATAAAAAAAAGATAGTGTTTCACAATCCGACGGGAACAATGCAAATTGAGCGCATAAAAAGAGTGCCACGAAAACACAGCACAACTGTGACTGGCTGACTGTAATGGAAACTGCTGTCGGTTTGGCGCAAACAAAAAAGGAATCATGTTGCGAACCCGAGGAGAAAAGCGCCGCTCTGTTCGGTTGTTTATCTTGTGCGGCAATAAATAATCCAATATGCTAATGAAGAATTTGTTTCTTACCGAAGGGCAATCGACTCCTGCTGCACCGAACGAACCGAATTCTGACTGCACTTTTTCCCAGCTCTATTCCCCAGATGCATAGTTTTGCCTGGTTCGCTTACTTCGATCATGATAGATGGTAAATCTTCGACTCGATTTCCATAAAGTTACTGTGGACAAACTGTGGCGTAACTATTTGTCTTACTATCAGTTTGGCAGCTTCTTAGCACATCCGATGGCATGGTGATGGAATTCGTGTAGGGATTTCATCACCAGAAGAATTGGAAGCTCGGTGATGATGGCACACATATCAACAATTACAGAATGGCAAAGAAGGCTTTCAAATGTTGGGCTTAATTTTAGCTCAGGGATTCTTTATTATCATGACTCGAAAATAAAAACATCCAATGTTACATTCAGAAAAGATTTGAAATCACGTGGTATTCGTTGTAAGTATGAACTGATTTATGAAAGTTGTATTACAAGAACACTAGAAAATAATATCTCTACCAAATCGCCTACTATGGTATCCTAGGAAATGGCTCAAGTTGAAACCATTACACCCAAAATTTGCCATTTTCAGTAGATCATCAACTCTGTTTGTTGAGCAGCCATACTATGCGATAGCGAAACACTAGGTCGAAGACATGTAAATGTGCGGAAAATATACAAATATCACCTCCAACACCACTGCGCCAGTGCTCGTTCCAATCTCATACGACAGAAAATACGAAGTTTTACAAAAGATTGTTCTAATTTAACGATTAATAGCATAACACTCGTCCAGTCTCTATGAAAGATCGACTTCACACCTCTTTGGAACTTGCTGAAAGTATCAAAACATATTTTCGGTTCTGACGTCATTTCATGGGAGCGAAATATCTATTGTCTCTGAAACATGAAGTGATAATCAGAGCAACCTACAAGTTGTGTTGCGCTAGGTTTTAAATTTAACGCATGAAATATTTTTAGAACCTTACACTTCTATAGGTAACTGAGTTTACATTCTGAAGAATAAATCTTGTTTGTAAACGATTACCATCACCGATTCGTGTATAAACAGTGGTGGGGTACCCGAGCAAAGGTTTATACCAAACTGATAACAAGTTTTGATACTAGGTTGCCAATGTTCAATCACTGAATATGTTATCGTTTAGATTGAATAAATAGCCAAAATAACCAAACAGATAACAAATAAATATTCGTCGGATATAACAATATTAACTAGTTTGATTATAATTGAGTTCATTTTAATAACATATCCTGTGATTTCAGCAAATTTCTTAAAATAATTTCAAATTATGTTGTCAATATGATATCAACTCATCCGCTAAAAACTAAAGAATTTTTTGTTTTCTGGAAAAAACCTCAAATTATGTAATTTTTATAATCATAACATGCAGATAATATTCAAAGTTTCGCATTTAGCTAGTCACGCCAAAAATCATTGATCAAAAAATTAATACCAGATGATAACAAAGTTAGTCAAATTATATATGTTACAACAGATCATGCTACTTATTTGATACCTGTTTGTTATTTTACTTTGCTAGAGTATAATCTCAGTTCACGTAGACAGATTTATTGGATTGATGTACTATCTCATTTTAATTTGTACAGTGTGTCTCACAATAGGTGTCACCTTTTTTCAGTCTTGGTTTATTTCAGTAGGGTAATTTTAACAGCGGAATTGATTATACCCGTTTTGACTGTATTCTTCTGACAGCTTATCGTTGAAGATAAATAAGCGATACCGTTGTTTTATATTTATCAGCTGCCATGGAAACCATACGGGAGCAAGTTTTAAAATTAAATTTGCAAAAGCTAAGACCGTGTCAGATATTCAATAACTTTAAGCAGTTCGGAGTGAGCAAGCTTTTTGTTTTTCCTACATTGAAACAGTTCAAGAAAACTAGAAATGTCTATATTCAACACAAAGGAGTTGCCAGACAAACTGTCAGAACGAAAAAAAAAGAATCAAATGTGTGAGGGAGCGAATGAGACGTATTCCGGTCGTATCTGGCCGTATCTGGCCGTAAATTGAGCGAACAATTTCAAATGTCCACTTTTATTTTCGTATTAAAAACTCTTCCTCCTTCAGAACAGTCCTATTCAACAACAAAATGATCGTGTGTATGGGAAAAGTCTTGCCAATATTCCAGGAGATAAACTAGCTGTAGAATGCTATCAGAATGTATCGAAAATCATTGGGCGCCGTTTCACGAAAAGAAAAACTTCCTCTTGTTTTCATAGAACCTTGCGTAAGATTCAACACTAAATATTTCATCGAGTAGGTTTTGAAGAACCATTTCCTTCTCATGCTTCAACTTTGTATGGAAATATACCATATTGGTTCATTTATTTATTTATTTATTTATTTGTTGATTTGTTTTGCGGTAATCCCATTCTGTTTTAGTGACACCTGTTGTGAGACACCCTATAATTAGTTTATTTATTTGTAACGATAACTTGTAAATACAAACTTTATTTCAAGTTAAGGAAAGATAAAGCACTATCCACGTTAAGTTTCGAACACTTTTCTCTCAGTGTAGATTTTGAATTATTTCACAGATCGCTGAAAAATTTCACTTAAATAGCAGCTGAAATTCTCCACTTTACTTCGTGGTACAACATGTTTACAGTCTTGTGAATTTATCGGTTCGGATCTTGCCAAGAAACTGAAACTAACGAAGAGTCCCATGCTTTGTGTTTGAAAATAGATTGGCGAGCGCTAGACTCTGGATTGGAAGTTAGGAAAGTGAACAAATCGAAAAGTATGCTCCCGACAAAGGCACAAGAATTATTGAAATAAAATCCCAATATTTCTGTGCGAAATGTGGCTCGCAAAATTGAGAAGTCAGAATCATACGAAAAAGGTGCCCAACCGTGATGACGAGTGAAATTTCACTGCTCTTAGTTGTGTTAAGGAGTTAAACACCCATTTTTTGCAAACATTTTTTTCTATCATAATGAACGATGAAACATACGTACTCGAAGACTTTGTAAAGCTTCCGGGTCTGGATGTTTATACCGCAATTTAATGGCTCGCCGTTGCCGAGCATTTCCAGACAACTCTAGTAGCACACTTGTTGCAAACCAGTTAAATTTACTTAAATGTGACTCAATAAGGTCACAATCAAGATGTTGCAACTAATTATGACCATTGGGTGGTGCTTGGGAAAGACCATGGCCGGCCATGTGTAGTTGTGGTAGAATCTAAAAGTTTCGCCACTACCGGCACTATCAATAAAGATATGTAATAGAAAGAATGTCTAAAATAGCGGTTGCTACCGTTTATCAGAAGCCAAAATTCTCCAGCTCTGATTTGGCCTCTTGTCACCATGCGAAATCCGTCCGAAATCCGTGGAATCGTATAAAGTACAAGAGGTCAAACACCAGCCAAAAACAGTCAATCCATCCGACTGTCCAGAACTTTGCCCTATAGAGAAATACTGGGATCTAGTTAAGGTAAAACTCCCTTGAATCCTTATATTCAACATGCATGTAGTAGTGCAAACACTTTATTGCTCACATATGATAGTATTGGTGCATCATGAAGAAGGTTGCCAGTAATTTTAATTTTTCTTTGTGGATTACAGTACATCCATTTAATTATTCCCTAAAATATTCACATTTTCAAAAAAGCATAAAGCCTCAAAATAAGATTCCTTTTTAAAGGTTGGGGGAGTCTGGGGCATAATTAGCAAGCTAAATATTAAGCCATACATCTAGTTGAATACAAATATTGGTGAACGTTAAACGTTAATGTTCAGTTCTTATTTCAATCATAAATTATCGAATGAGTCTTTGAGTAGATGGCTGAAACATAAAATGTATTAAAACGTTTGAAATTACGCATCTGAGATAATAAACTGATCATCAACGCCCTTGACAGTGACAGTAGCTCGGTTGGTTACTATATAGAGATTTATCTAAAAGAAACACATAAATTGAAGAGATCGGCACTTTAATAACTGAAACTAAATTTTTCTTTGAGGATTCATATATTTTTACGATTAAGATGAACAAACATGTTGTTTAAAAATTTAGAAATCAACTTCTTTTACAATTTAACGAAATTAAGCTGACAAGATATTGAAACTGCACTTCAAAAGATGTTTTTACTCATGGGAAATCTGCATGCATAGTTCATGAAAGGTTATTTTAAAAGCATACATATATTAGACTTTTTTCAGTTAAATATCTTAGATATATTGAGCGTTGATATTTCTTGAAATTTATAAGACTCAACTTTTAAAAAAAATCGTTGAGGCTCACCCTAGACTACCTCATATTTTTTAAAAATCTTACAGATTACTTCCATAGAATTTGATTCGAGGAAAATAATTTATGGAGCATTTATCAAAATCTGCATTGAATGCGTTGAAAAGTGCTGGTTGAATTTCAATTTTCTCGCCACTCATTTTTTGGCATGAAAATTAAAGCTCTTCTATAATTCCTTACTTACTCGTGTAAAAAAACTCAACAAAATCGTTGTAACTTTACAGTAAATACCTACAATTATTTAACTGGGAAACTAGGTAGACTTCCCTGTCGAGGCTTTCTACCCGCGTTTTTTTAAAATACGATTCGTCTTTATACAGAGTATTGTTATGGTAAAATTTGCTTCAGATTGCGAAGCGAGATAAAATATATAAGAACAATATGTTTAGTTTGAGAACTTTGGACGTTTTTTAATATTTTTTTTAAGATCCCTAATAACTTTTTAAACATTTTACCAAAATAGTGTCAAAATTTCACTGCTGAAGACTGTCAGATTTTGCATCCAACAGTGAACAACGAAAAAGGGGGATCAAGTCAACCCAGACTCCCCTACTCCTGGCTCGTGCTTTCAAGGAAAAGGAAGGGAATGAAGGCTATTTACCTTTTCTTTCCAAACAACAAACAAATCAACAAGCAATTGCAAAGCAAATCAAAAACACACTCACCACAGGATTCGGAAATATGACCGGGATTTTCAAAACCAGTATCATTTGGCCCAGGTATAGGAACATCATTTGTAAAATCGGAAGATTCACCAACAGATTCTTCTCCGGAACTTATTTTTCTATGAAATTCAGCATCATTTGACGGTGAAGTAAAACCAGTATTCCACGGGTTCTCGAATGTCCACGATAAGGGATCAACAGCACTTCTTATCACTTTTTTAGCCTGTTCACGAAAAAAAGCCGCTTTTCATCTTTTAGTTAGACGCGGCATTTTTTACTTCGTTAATCAAAACTTTTATCAGTCCAGCATACTCGCGAAAACAGTTGCTGACAACACTGCGCTCTGCTACGCTACGCCCAGCTGAGTGTAAATTAGAAAAAAGCAAAACACGTAGTTTTGAGACCGGCTGCTGAATTTTTGCACCATTCTTGTTAATTAAACAGATTTTTCGTCCACTGTTTTCAAGAGCGCGATGGTAATTTATCTTGCAGTGAAAGTAAATAGTGTTCAGGTGGCTACGGGAAGTGAAAATACAGTTTTTGTGAGAAAAGAATAGGCAGATCCTGGCTTTAAAAAGATAAACAAAGACAACGAAAAATTACTGCTCTATGGAAATGAGCACTTGTTGATCAATCCAGAGTGTTTTCAGTGAAATAAACAGTGTGAACTTATTAAATATTGTGTTCTGCTGTCCTATTAGCAGTATGGCAATGATTAACTGCAGGTAAGTGGATTAATTCGGCATATTTTGTTGAGTAAACCAAAAGTGTGCATGTGTTGATGAGGAAGCCATTGCTCCTGCCATAAGGGGATTCTATCGTGTATGTCCTTAAGCGCACACTTAGAAATTATGAATTTTACACGTAACGTTTCGTAACCCTTTCTAATCAAAATTCTTTCAAATTAGCTCCGAAGGACTCCATCAACTCTTTGACCTAGACTCAGAAAGGGGTGAACCAAGAATCAACAATTTAATTCTTATTCTTCGGTACAGCAATTGGTTTTATAACTGACAGTATAACAACAATTTCTTACTGGTAATAATGATGATGATGACAAAATGTTAGCAACACGAAATTGGAATTCCCACTCTTCCAAATCACTTCAATCAGGTACCCTGATGGTCCCTCCATCTATCCCAACATAGGATGTTACATAAATATATGAAAAAAACAGAGAAATTAATTACATTTTCATATCTCGATTTTCAAATAATTTTATCTTAAAGCTAGAGATTAGAATATGTAATAATGAAATACTTTAAAACAAGATAATAAACGTATAATAATAAAATGCAGCTAATTGCCTCTTCAGCTCATGCGGTGTTGGATGACTATAACTCTGAAATGTCGAAAATGTCCATAGTCTGTTATTGATTGTTAGGCCAAAAAATACAAGGGATAGAGAAAATGATCGGGACACGCAAATTTTTGATCAACTTTTAAGTGCCTTAACTTCATGAAACATTATCCGATTTAATTTCGTCAAAAAACAATCGAGTGAAAAATTCTGACCATGTTGAATTTGTGATATGATTTTGTACAAGATGCCGTTGTCAAACATTTTTTTTAGTAAACACACGAAAAACCAATTTAACATATTTACCAAGCGAATGAAATTTCTATTACAAGAATCGGCCTTAAATTGACCAAGATATGGCCATTTCCATGTAACAGGTTCTGATCAAGAGTCCTGGATGCGGTTAACTCTTTATTTTACTTAAAACATACCATGTGACACCTCTTTCTTCTTGGTTTTTCATCACAAACCTGATTATAGACCTAAAGTGGATCCTGACCATATTGGCCCTCCCGAAACCACCGGAACGTTCCGGGAGAACTGAGCAGGACCAGTAAGGCATTTATCCCAAAATATGCCGTGCGGCAATTCTATCTTCATGATTTTTCATAAACATGATGTTGATAAACTTCAGAAGACCATTGAATACATTGGCTACTCTCAGAACCACCGAAACGTCCCCGGGGAAGCCTGTAGTAGAGGCCATTTACGATTTTACTCCAAAACATGCCGTGCAGCAGCTCTATCTTCATAATTTTTCATAATTATGATTTTGATAGTCTTGAGAAAGCCATTGGCTTCATTAACCACTTCTGAAACATTTTTTGGGGAACCTGTAGTAAGGATCATTTACGATTTTACCACAAAATATGGACGATAAGATTCACTGGCTAGCCTGATTTTGATTCCTGGTACCTCTGAGGATCAATTAATCTAGATTTGGTTCGGATAAGCAAGCAATAATTCGATTGAGTGGGTGAGAAAATATTCCGGGGTGAGGAAACACTCCGAATATTTGCTTGTAATGTTGACCACAATGGTTCAATGGAAACACCGAGTGTGCCATGGGCACGAGCAGACGTGTTTTTCCTGTCATTATTTTTGCTCGTTCCAACAAATTTAAAAAACAATTTTCATTAATTAATATAACTTCAATACAGAAAATATCGACAAGAAAATAAAGTAGATGTGCGAGAAAAATTTGCGAAAAGAAGCTAAGTGTGATTTTAGAGGGTGATTGTCTCCTGGAGTGGGGCGATAATGCGTGAAAAAGTATTCTGAAGCAATAGTTTTTGTGAGTCTAGAACCGCTGTATGATAATGAAGACTACGGCTGAGTTGTTGCCGATCGAAACGAATGTAGTGATGCTTGTATTGATCAAGTCGTTGAAGAAAAAAAAATACAAAACAAAAATGCATGAACAAAACACGAAGAGAGAGAATGTTTCATTTTTTTGCACTGAAAATTGTAATTCTTCTTAGATGAGAATGAGATCGAGTAAAATTCAGTTATGCATATTATTTTTAAATGTACATGGACAATCCAGAGAACCTGGTCTGTACTGTATTGAAGGGTCAAATGTATTAATACGGTTCAGGCCCTTTTAATTTTTAGTTTTGCTTTGCACGCTTCGTAATTGTCGCATACTCGAAACACCATCGCATTGACGTCGTAAAGGATGTTTGAATCTACATTTGTAGTATGTTTAGCACGTGTTGCCTATGCAACATTTCAGATACATACAGTGACGGACAATACAATGGGACCAGGGCCCGATTTTCGTACAGAGTGGTCATGTTTGGGGGCTTGTTTTTCGTTTTCCCGTGAGGTAGTTGAGCTCAAATTTTGGCAACAGCCTAGAAGTGGCCTGAGTTTTCATCTTTAATAGATTCATAGTTTTTCATTCAGGACTTCAGAAGTTACAGACATCACCTTCGACAGAACCTCCTTTTGACTTCCAGAGTTTAGGCCATGTTGATGAACGTGAAGTACGATCTATAGTATATTGATATTAAAATGCCCCTTACATCAATAATCAAAATTCAGATCCTCAAATTCGAGCATCCTTTATGGAAATCAAAAGGTGGTCTTATTGTTTTGTCGTATTTGTTTTGTTGCTTTTGAAGTGGTGAATGAGGGATGGTGGGTTTGGTGCGGATGAGGGTTCAGGCAACTTCTGGACCACAGTCGGAATTTCAGCTCAATTGGTTCTCGGGGGGGCTGAAGATTTAAATGAAACTCAAAAGGAAATCAACTATCAATATTCTTTGTAACCTGTAAACATTGTAGTCGACTTTTAATTGCAATATTTAACAGTTGGTGAATTGTTTGGACGCTTTTAACTTTCAGTCGGCGCTCACTAATCTAAATCCAAACAGAAGCAGTGATGTGGGCGAGTGAGGTGTGTGTGAGTGTGTTTGTGAGGCGGGTGGGGAAGGGGGAGAGCATATGACTTTGGGTCGGCGCGTTCTTCTTTCTTTTCAGAGAGTGAGTAATGGCGCTATAACCATAAGCTGTAAGGAGCTAGGACTATAGTTAATGCTAAAGTCTCAACCGTTTGCAGAGAAATAGAGCATCACTTAACCTTCTTAGACAAGATGCTCCCAACAACCATTTTTCAATACATTTTTGTTCTGTACACCAAACAGGGCATTCTGTTCAACTATTCTCTCCGACTATTAATTTCCTTTTTCTTTTGATATCTACTGAAGGCTACGTGGGTTCCCCGTGTTTTCTTAATGTAGATACCAAATCCCTTCTATCACCAACGGTTGCATGGACGTGGCCAAGTGAGCGATCGAGGAGTGTCTTCGTGGAGATTATTGCGTGAAGAAACGTATCAGTAACCGTAATCAGGTTTCGTTTCATGGTGGCATGCAATGTCTTCAACGATTTATTCCTCATCGTAGCTCCATCCACGAGGTGTGCAAACGCCAATGCTAATGCTAATGCTACTGCTAATACAGTTGCTTCGATTGTCGAGGTACTCAGTGGTACAGCAAAGAAGCAAATGTTCATCACACACACTTGCATGGCTTCGTTTATTTCATAAAACGCATGGTTATCAAAGCAAACTTGCCGAAGGAGAGGAGGATTCTGATGACGAGCGAGAGTTAGGGTAGAGCACTTGACAGCGGAATTACGAACAGTGGCCAAGAGCGTTGCGCCATATTGAAACAAAGATCCAACGGTTGCTTCGACTGTTGAGGTGAGGCATTAAGCACTAAATTTGTTTCGAGGAATCTGTGTGCTGCCAGCTGCTAGCACACTTTTACATGGATTTGTTTATACCATAAAAGGCTTTGCGGACGAATATGGGCAATGTTGGTTATTCTGAATCATGCGGACTCCTCAAGATATGACTACAAAATCTGCAATTATATTGTTTGCCGCCATTTTAACGTTTGGGTTCAGCAAGCATCGTATCGTACAAATTTCGCACTCTGGGCCTAAATAGTCGATGCTTTCTGTTTCGGACTCTGTTTCGACTGCTTCTTATAGATTTGAAGATTGGAATGTTCTTTGGCACGATGAAAAAAAAGCCAACTTTTCTGGCCAAATTCCGCTCTGAAACCTGCTTCTTGAGCAAGAATGCCTACATTGTACGTTTATTCAAACCCGTTTTCGGTTTATCCCTAAGCGTGTTTACTCACTTTTTCGATTTTTGCCAACTCCCTCAGTGGTATTTCGGGCTCTGTACACTATTTGTATAAAATATTTCACAACGACTAAACTTCTACACAGATTCTCAAATATAAAGGTAAACAATAGGATGCAGCCATAAAAAAGAATCAGTTATCAGTTGTAGCGAGACAGCAGCGGTTTCAGACTGTATCCATACTTTTTGGAGAAGCCTTTAAGCTACCGTTGAATGTCTTCCACCTCAAGGACACTAATCATAGTCAACTATAAATCCTCTATAGTTGGTCGAAATGGTTTGACATACAAAGAAGACAAAAATACCCTGAATGACGACAAACGTGTTTCAGCCGACATTTTATCATCAAATTTCCAGGAAACTAAAAACGAATAACATTTTCAAAATCAGTCAAAGTAATTAAGAGATACATTTACCTTCTGTCGTGCAACCTGGTCAAAATGCTCAACTCATCCGGTTCAACTTTTACCTGCAAAAGACTCGGCACCGTACAGCCAGTATGATAAACGGCTCGTAAATGTAGTAGCAACTGTGCTGACAAACCGGTTTCAGACGAAGCTCGGGTTCGGCAAAATTTTCAATTTAGATTTAACTTGCCACAAAGCCTGTGTTCAATTAATTTTATCAGCTTATCTTTTCAATTTTCTTCCCTCTACCCTTTGAATAATTTATGCCTGTCTATGTCAGCCCCGGGTCATATGGTTCATGCAGTCAGCGATAGTCAGGTGCTGATGCAGTTTCTGCTAAACAAGGATCGACCTGCATCTTGAGTCGCTACCCGGCGCCCATTTCGGATGGTTCATCCAATTCATGCTTACAAAATTGCGGAGGCTCAAACTAATTCCAACGAAGCAAATTAATCCGAAAATTGTTATTCGCCGGGATCAGGCAAAAAGGTGCGAAATGTAAATTCTAATCAACTTTTCCGCCGGAAGATTATTGTTGTTCCACCAAACAGGATTTGCGATAATTCCCTTTGTGTTTTCCCTGCTTCAATGCGGGTTTTACGACTTTTTTAAGGGCGTTCCATTCCTTAAATTTTCTTTGTCGTTTGAAATCGCTGGGAAGGCTCGACGACGGATTTTCCTCGAAGTTGTCGAACACGGGTCCGATGTGATTAAGAATATTAACGATTCGGTCATTCTTTCCCGCTTACGACTGGCGCTTGGATGGTGGTCAGGTTGAAATATTATTATCCTGCAGAAGTAGTGAGGTGAAACACGAGAGGAAACTTGGCAAAACCAGAAACATGCTTTGGCAAACGATTGAAACACATCCACCCAGATGGGAGATTAAACGAGTGGAGCAAGTTATGCGCATTATGCTTTCACTGAGGTTATCCTTTCAAGAAACACCTCCAATCGTATGATGCTTCTAGCAGGGGGCTCATCCATTGTGTGATGTCATCGTGGTAGAACGTATCTCCTCTCGAATTGAAAAAAAAAATCCGAGAAATTGGTTGTCAAACATTATCCCCAAACAATTTTCATTCTCGCGGTGGACCCCTGGATAATTTTCCAAACACTGCCAATTTAACCAAACTGCTTAGACCACGTGAAACAGACTTATCCGGTGTAGAAATTATGTTAGTTGCCCAGTTGGTCGGTGAAAGTTTCATAATTTATGAATATTTTATGACTATTATGTGACTCATACTTTATTGCACCCAGAGCAACCGTCCTCTCGAGTTGTTCGCATCGCATGATTTGTAGCGTGTACACATACACAAACACACCTACACTTACCCTTTGCCATGTTGCGGCGAAGAACGACAAGCCAGCCAGCGATCCCAGCAGTCCATGGGAAATTAGAAATGTTAAACGCGTTCCTCATTTCCCGTTTTTTTCGTCTTCTTCCCGCTGAATCAAATGACCACATGAACTGAGCCGTTTGCAGCGTTGACCGAATCTCGTCCCACCCCCCACCAAATGGTACAAAACATGGTTAAATGACAATAAACTTTTCCTCCGTTTAATGAAGCGACCGCACGCACACAAACCAGAAATAGGAGATTCGACAAATTAACTCCAACTTATGTCGGAATTCAAAGTAATTCAATCCGATTTCTCCTCAGATGTTAGATCGTAAATACTTGCGGAAAATTTCCAATGAAAACTTCCAAACAAGCTATTGACTAGGTAAACAATTATTTACGAACAAACAACCCCAAAGCCACCTCGCAAAAAGTGTTGACTCGTGTACGGCTGCCAGTGCCAACAGTTTTTCCTTAAAGCAAAGAGTTTACGATCGGTATCGGATACAGCTAATTTAAAATTTCATAACCGTACCCCCGTAATTTACGTTCCAAGAAAGTTCCCACTTCGGTGCTAAAGACAACGACGCCGACGACGACGACGGCAAGACAGCGACGACGAAGATAGCGATGATGCTTCCGTTTTCAATTTCGGATCGTGGAGGAAAAGGGGTTGGCACAGGAGGGGGTGGGAATGCCGCCTTGAACGCTGGGCTTTCCACGCTAATGAATGATAATTAATAAATTTGCCATTCGCGGTGAGGTAATTGATGGCAGACGGGTGAAGTCTGGAGCTAAACGGAACGAGGTGGGCGGTTGGAAAATCGATTCCTGCTCCAGAACGACGTCGCTAAGGCCGGAAAGACCTCGTCCCCGCAGTGTGAGGTGGAATGCATTCGGTAGGATGGAGAAACATGCTTTTTGTATCGCACTCAGGGTTCTGCTTAATTGTCAAAGTGTTAATTAAATTGTGGATTGATTTTTTCGTGTTTTGAGGGTAACATGATTGTCGGTGTTCGTTCGATTCAGATTGCAACTTGAACGATCGAATGAACGAAACTGTAATTGAGGCGGTTGTGAGATGTCAATCAATGGCGTGTTTGTTGGTTGCTTGCAACGCGGTCTCCAAGTGATCGGATAATTAGTAAACTGAAGTGTACAATGTAATGGTTTCCATTTACCCTGAACACAGGGCTGGTAGCGGATTTATGGATAAATAATAGTGACTTTAGTAATAAAATAATAAAAATAGTGACCAAATAGTGACCAAAAAGTGACCAAATAGTGACTAAAGTGACTAAAAAGTGATTTCCAAATTTTAGTAT
Organism: Aedes japonicus; assembly: GCA_034211315.2. Classification (NCBI taxonomy): domain Eukaryota; kingdom Metazoa; phylum Arthropoda; class Insecta; order Diptera; family Culicidae; genus Aedes; species Aedes japonicus. The sequence goes on from JASCZW010012839.1 coordinate 21,342, forward strand.
TTTTTAATTTTTTTTTACACTTGCTCTCTAAGTACAGTAAAAATTAACTAAGTGATCACCCCCGTTTGCAAAAATGAATAATACTGCAGCCCAGTATGACTTTTTGAGTTGTTTTTTTTTTGGAAAAAAAACCTGTAATCAAGCAACTGTTTTCTCTTTAAGGCCTCCTGCACTTGGTCCTCAGCTCGTTTTTGCAAAGACAGGTCTATACGCAAGGTTGAAACGCGGCTGAAAGCATGGCCTGTGCTAGAATTACTTCTGAAATATCTTGCTTCTCAATTCCTTTTTTGAGCCGTTGCCATGTGAAGCTGTTTTCACCACCTTAATCGCCTGAGGGTATTTAGGCTCACCTACAGCCGTTTTCTTAGAAAACAACTGTAAACAGCTACTCCTCAATTCGCTACTATGTACTTAAGGTCAGCACCTAGCATTTCAACAAGCTTTCACTGCATGTAACGGATGGTGACGACCTAGAACATAAGGAATATTAAGAAGTTCAGGAAGAAAAAATAAATGGCTTATTAAAAGTGTAAGGCGTTGTTCTAGAATGTTATCATATGCATACGTATTATTAAATTCTCGTTGATAAATTTTATATATTTTTGTACCTTTCTGATATGTTCTAGGTCTTCCAAAATGTACTAGAGTTCAAAAGTTCAGATCTACATTAGCCTTTAGGGCTATATAAGGATATAATTTGTATTCAAATATATTGAATGAACTTTTGGAAGGTTAACCGGCATTATTTGATAGCTTTATGATCTTCTAGGTCATCCAATCTGTCCTTGAGTTCAGAACTTAAGATCTACAGTAGTAACTACAGTTTCTTGGACTATACAAAGTTACGCTACGTATTCAACCATATTTAGTAAATATTTTCGAACGTGAAAAAACATCATGAGATAAACGGAGATGATGTAGGTCATCCAAACTGTCCTTGAGTTCATATCATATGATCTATAGTTGTAACAGTAGGTGTTTAGAGTGTGCAAATGCGTATTTAACAATAATTATTGAATAGCGTGGTAGGCCAGAATACATAATGCGACAACCTTGGAATATTCTAGGTACACCAAACTGTCCTTATGTTCAAAACATAAAATCTACAGTTATAACAGTAGTTTTTTGAGCTTTATATGGTGACCATCTGTATTCAAACATATTCAATGAACCTTTAGAAAGGTCAACAGTCATTATTTTATAACTTTGAGATCCTCTAGGTAATACAAACCGTCCTAGAGTTCAGAACTTGAAAGAAGTCGAGTTATTAGTACGAGACACTGAAGAAGTCTACACATTGTAGACGAAATACGCGTATCTGTCGAAGATAAGCAAAGGTAGTTGGAATTAAATGGAAAATACTAATTTTTCTTCTATGTTCTAGTTGAAATCTACGATAGTAACAATAGTTTTTTGGGCTACACAAAGTGCATTCAGTGAATATTTTCGAACTAAAATATACACAATAAGATAATCTTGGGATGGTCAAGGTCATCCAAACTGTCTTGGCTTTCAGAACTTAAGATTTACAGTTATAACAGTAAATTTAAGGTAATACAAAGTTACAAAAAATATTCAAACATATTTCATTAATATTCTTCAAGACAAACACATTATGAAGCAGTATGACTTGTTCCAGGTCATTCAAACTATCCTTTAGATCAGAACATAGGACCTACTACACTGCCGTTCTACGCATAATTGTCCCATATTGCTTTTTGGAGATTTTCATTTTTCTTGTTCAAAAAGTCTATTTTCACGTATATTTACAGCAAACACAAACAAAAAATATTAGTTATTCGAAAACTTCTTTAAAAAATACCAAGTCTGTTTGTCCCATTGTGAAATTCTACGCACAACTGTCCCACTAACGAAATATCTAAAAGCAATGTATTTTAATTCATTTTGATAAGCGTATTGTTCAGAATTTCATAAAACTAGATGCTACACACTTAGAAAATTTTACAGTATTCGGTAATTTTTTACCGAACTTTCAATAGCTGAACGTTCGGTAATCCGATTTAACGGATTTCGGTAAAATTTGACAAGTTCTGGTAATTTTTTTACCGGAATACTGTAAAATTTCACCGAAATCCGATAAATCAGATAACCGAACGTTCAGCTGTTGAAAGTTAGGTAAAAAGTTACCGAATACTGTAAAATTTCCTAAGTGTGTAAGAACTAAAATCGATGTAAGTGGAAAGCGGGAGGAGGCAGAGCGTCTCCATTCAGAAAGGTAAGCATGAGATTTCTAATAGTGGGTTCATAATCATAGATCACTTTAATGTGTACACAATTATTGGTCACTTTCATTTTATTTGCACCGTGGATAGATTGACTAACATTGACAAATTATTGTGGGGTTGAAAAATACCGAAGTTTTTCAAAAAACAAGAAATTTTATATAATTCCAATTACATAAGCACATAGAAAAACATGATCATTTTGTGTCGCTTCTTTGAGAAGGGGTTAAAATAAACAATGTTTTTACTGTCTACTACTTGATTCCACATAGAAGCTTTTGACATTCGGCTGCTCGACACTTACTCTTGAGCTGCTAAATCGCTCTCCCGATCCGCCGATGAGACCGAAGCCTTAAAAATCGTCATCATTATCATCACTTCCGTATGCAGCACGTCCAACGCATCCATTTCCGATTTCGAGTAAAACTTTCAAACGCCCTACAAACTAATAAAAACTTTCTACGTACGCGCTTGTTAACAAAACGGATCACAAACGTCATTTGCATGAGTGTGGTGCGACTGCAAAATTCTTAGTGGGACTCATATGCGTTGTTCAATTTATTCCATATTTCTCGGCATAAGAGTCCCACCGATCAATTTTCGTTAAAAGTAACACAAATTGAATCTAAAAACTAAAAAAAATGATAGGATTCATTGGAAATGTTGGTTGCCAACGTAATTTTGGTTATAAAAGCATTATTTATCTCGCCATTTCTTTCCAGATAACAAAAATATGTTTTAACTTTAATTGCATTTTGCTCAGTTGTCTATTTTTCAATAAGGGACAATTATGCGTAGAACGGCAGTACAGTTGTAACAAAAGCTTTCTGGGTTTTTGCAAAGCTTCGACGTGTATTGAAACATATTCATTGAATATTTTGAAAGAACAACAGACATTATGAGATAATCTTCGGATGTTCTAAGTTATCCAAACTGTCCTGGAATTCAAAACATAAAATCTACATCCAGCTGTAGATTTTAAGTTTTTTAATTGTAGATAGAAAACCTACAGCTTTTTGGACTGAAGTGAATTTTTTTAAAGGTCATCAAATAATGAGATATCTAGGTCATCAAAACTGCCCTTGAGTTCAGAATTTAGGATCTATAGTCGTAAAGTTAGCTTTATAATCTATGAAAAGTTACGATATGCATTCAAACACATTCAATGAAGCTACTGTAAGCTCACCAGTCACTATCAAATTATCTCGGGATGTTCAGGTTTATAAAAACTGACCTTGAGTTCAGAACTTAAGATATACGGTAGTAACCGTAGCCTTTTGGGCTATACAAAGCTACGATAAATATTCAAACATATTCAATTAATATTCTAAAACGTCCACAGACATCATAGGATACCCAAGTAACCTCGAGGCTGTAATAGCATGCATATATCGGGCATATGCATTACGTCTAGTGCATCATTGAAGTTGGATTAAAGCTGAAAAGGGCCCCACTAAGATCGAACAAATGCTATATCTTTTGTAATGCCATAAGACATTGCTAAAGTAGCATTATTGCATTGGTAATGCAATAACTACATTCTTAAGCTAATCTAACGCTTCATTACTTGACAACTGTTGAATTGATGCGATCCCGCATTACCGATGCTAATTTTGAGTTGAATGCAATAATATAATGCTTGTGGTTACTTGGGTAACCTTGTTAGTTTCAGGTCATTCAAACTGTCCTTCAAATCTTAAGGCCTACAATCGAAACAATAACTTTATGGACTATACAAAGTTAAGTTAGATTAAGTTAAGTTAAGATTATGTCATAATGTAAATTGGTCTTCCAGGACATTCAGGCGGGACAGCGTTTGCCAGGGCATCTAGATTTTTGGTGTATATTTCTCGACATTATATAGTGCGACCAGATCGCATAATTTGGTTGCCTATTGTACAATAGGTACAAGTGTTTTTTTTTTAACTTTTCACAATCAGCGGTACAAAAATAGTGACTTTAGTGACCATTTTCCGAAAAATAGTGACTTTAGTGACTTTTGGATGCAAATAGTGACTTTTTAGTGACTAGAGCTCAAAATAGTGACCAAGTATGCTAAAAGTGACCTGCTACCAGCCCCTGTGAACAGTATAGTCAAGTTCTTTTGGACACAGATTGCAGACCTCACACAGCTCTGTAGATTTTACACAGAACTGCGGTTTCGAAAGAATTAATTTTCCATAGCATGGGTGTCGAGTTATTCCATCAACTGTATTGAAAAAATCATGTTTTATTGAAAACAAACCTTCATTTGGTTCCAGAAGACATAAATCAAAGCACTTCAATAATGAATGTGTCTCCTTTTTTCACCATCAGGCATGAACAGGAACTACAGGCGCTTCAGAATGCTCTCTACCAGGTTTTTTCGATAGATGCTTTCTTCCCAAGGTGCGATTCAGGCTTCTAAATAGGTTATTTATTGGTAACATCAGTTTTGTCAACCCTGGCAGAATACCAACAAACTCGTGGTTTGATCCGACAAGACCACAAGAATAACTTGATATTCTTGGCAGTATGCTTCAGGTCATATCCTGCTAAAAAACGATCTTCTCTTCTCAACCCGTCTGGATCCGTGAAACCTCCAGGATGTTGATGTAGAATCTGTCGTTATTTTACCTCGATTTTGACAGAAGCTTTCTACTCCACCCAGACCATCTCAATTCTTCTACAGCATGTTTCACCTTCATGTGGAATGCCTGGCACACCTGAAGCTCCTCACCCGATCTGCACCATTCGTCCATCGCAGAGATCCGAAATTTTCCAAACTCTAGGACTTACCAGTATGCTCCTCAACAAACTTACATGTTTGGCTGTGTTTGTCTTGCTGACGAAATGAGCTTCTGACAGGTTGATCCACCACTAGTCCAGACGTTTGTAGTTGCAGAAGAATTTTCCTATCCACTAATTGCTGATACTGTACTTATAATGACAGTCCAGTATTTTTGCATGTACTGACCACAAGGCAATTATTTTAGAATTTACTGCGTTCTCCATTTTTTTTATACAGCATGAGATACGATCACTATCATAAAAATGCACCAGTTGAGCCGTTTGCTCAAACAATGTTAACAATATCAATACATACAACCATCAAAGGCCTTCCGATGGAAACATATCGATTATCATTTGAACTTGTGATATATGTCATTGGTTGTTTTTTTTTCAATACAAATCGCTTTTTTGTTTCCTTCAGTAATAGCTATTTTTCAGTATCCCATAAAGGAAACTTGTATGCAACATGTAAAACAAAGTGTATAAAGAGACAACATTTCTTTCTGCTCATTTGTGCGGAAGTGTACGAGAGAAATAAAAAAAAGGTGCGATGGGCATTATATTTCGCCTATTAGTGGAAATGAAGAAATACACTGGTGCAATTTTAGGTATCACAACTAAAATGAATTAAATCAACAGGTGCACCCTGGATAGTTTGGGCTTTTTTCAGTCATTTCCTAGTTAAATAAATAGGAATTATTAAACAAAATACCATATTAAAAAAACATGCATAAAACAAAATTTATTATATATTTAAAGAAAATGAAATATAAAAATAAAATTACAAAAATTTAATTAATAATATAAGTAAAACAATTAATGTGGAAAAAAATTCTAAATAAAATAAAAAGTATGAAATAAAAAAATTGACGCACAAAAATAAATCACTTGACATATAAAATTAATAAA
>JASCZW010012840.1:0-27255 GCA_034211315.2 Aedes japonicus
TTCATTTATTACAACACGGTCACCACAGCTCTTTCTTTGCCTTGTTACGTGACTAATACAAGAAAATAGACCAACCGAAACTCATATCTCACAGAAAATTTTACAGGCCATCAAATCGGACATGTCCCTAACATTAATCATCGTTATTTCCATCTTACAGAAGGTTTAGTATCGCGTGACTATTTCAGTACATCTAGGCTGCATTATCTGGTTAATCTGCATATCTCCCAGACAGGGTACCTAGCTCATTCGAGGCTGAGTTCGGTTCATGACAGTGAAATTCATGATGTTCCAAAATCTGAGAAAATAGTGGGAAGCGAATATCGAACTGATTAATAGCTCAGTACCGGTCAAATTTGATAGCAAATATTCCTTGTTCATTATCGCTTATTAATGATACATGATACATAGGCCGAATGCATGGTTTGTCTACATTACACTTTACTCTAGTATATTATTGATTCTCCATTTCCGATTTATCTCTACTATGCATTTTACTAATTTTGAAGTCTAATTCGTCAAAAGAGTTTACAGGAAAATGTAAATGTTAACAAGGAATGAAAAAATAGATATAACACGTCGAAAATAAGCAGTAGTCTCATCTGAATTTTTAGATTACACAGTATCAATATTCAATGGTACAATGATTTTTATCTGGACATTATGTCACATATATATCTCGATATTTCCGATATTTTCAAAATATTTAAGATATGAGATTTTCTTCATTGGCTTGCAGTGCTGGCATTACAACTTACTGAAATACGTTTACTACTGCACAGTTAGTATCGTCTTGTAGTAGCCGATTTTGAGGTTTTCTTCAATAAACACCAAGAAAGAAGCACACGTTGTATTAATATTCTTCTGAGGCATTGACTTTGAATTGCTATATTGCCACATTATTGTGGTTGCTGCGGCACGTATTTCATCAAATGAATCATAAGGCGTACAAGAGAAATATGTTGACTGATCAAACGGGTTTTCTGCCGGTAGTCTCGAAACATGGGTCTAAATGTCCTGAGCTCATAACTGTCCTTCCTGAATATGTGTCTCGATGGAAACGTTGGAGATAAGCAGTTACAGATACTTCTGTGCCAAACGCACTTCCTTCTCTCACATACCTGATTGTCTCCATTTACGTCCCGGTCAATTTGTATGTCTCATACACAAGTTACGTTTTCAAAGGATTACATACGGAAGACAGCTGTTCACGTTCAAAACGTTTACCATCTCAACCTGTTCCTTCGTACGATTACAAAGAAAAGTATTTCTGGAAACGAAATAGAAAACTTGATTTTGGTTGAGGCACAAAGTCTAAGAATCACGATATATTGAATTATTTAAATCATGTAACACTTTGACAAAAAATTTATTCTATAATGGCATAAATAAATTTGCAACACTGCCATCAACACATTTTCATTTAAATTACTTAACAGACATCATGTAATCTGCGTAGACATTGACAAAGAAGAGAATTGTTATTACAAACAATGATAAAAGACTCTTGCTCCCTGCATTATACCCAGAAAGCTCAAAACTTCAAATTCTAACATGATCTTTGTATAGCTTCCGAAGTAGAATATTTTAAGAACACGTGCATTGGAATCATCTCAAACTAAATTATACATCTGATTAAACATACCTAGCCTTAAACAAAACACATGCTCAGCAATAACACTGATGTTTTCTGCACTTGAACAGTTTCCAAACTATCCACATATTGTTATTTCAACATAATGTTGTAAGATGTCAAAGGCAATTGGAAAAAGGTTAAATCATTGCACGGTAGATGAAGAAATCATCTTAATTTGGTGGGTCTATGCGAGATTTAAATTTTCACATTTTTCTGTCACTTAACGGAATAAAAACAGATGTTTAACGTGGGTATAAGAAAGATAAATTATTACACGGGTATGTCGAATTGAATTAAAAATAAAAAAAATTAATAAAGTGAGTAAAATAGTCGAAGGACTTGGTGCGACTATTCATTATGACTTATTGAATTTGTATTTAATGAATATCTATTTTGAATATTTAGTTGATATAATATATTCAAGCAGCGAGCTTATTGTGAATGTTGGGCAAGTTTGTCAAAGCCCAGTAAAGTCATCTGTCGAGCATCAGCCAGATGAGATATTAACCTTTCAATTGAGGCCCGGTTAATATTCATGCGCTGACTCTTTGCTGAGATTGGAGAAGGCTATGATGAAACGTCGCAACGACACGCATGAGAATCGAGCTGAGACTGTTGCATCATAATGAAACATTGTCAGAATGCATCTCTGTCGACATCATCGATGATGTGAGTGTCACTCTGCTCTTTCCTATGTCCGTTGTCGTCCGTAACCACCGGTTAAGATGCAGCGATTGGCTAGTTCTGTCTTAAATAATTCAAATTAATAAATTATTCAACAGCAGCCTTTCCTGAAATCAATAGCCTTCAGAATACATCGACGCGAAGCACGTTACGACTGACTGGCCTAACATCTTGCACCGCGAAAGAACCGAGTTACAACGTTCAAAACTTACTGCTATCTCAGACATCGACCCCGCACTTCACAACGTATCCCACATTGAAAAACGCAAAATCCCTGCGATATTTGTGACTCCGCTCCTCTGATAATTGAATTACTGGTACCACAAATACAAATTTATACAACCACTGTGACACTCCAATCAAAATTCGCTATTTAGTCCCTCATAAACAGTTGATTGAGCAGAAAGGCTCTGGGCATGTGCTTCTTTAATATTTTGCAGTCTAAATTATTGCATTTTGGTCAATGTCTACCCTGCAAATTTTGTGTCTAAAAATACTTAACCTTCATGTGTCTGACAAATAAAATACTAAAATTGTGACAAGACAGAAATTCTCATGAACTTGATACATTTTGCCAGGGTTCTCTAGCAGCCATAGTCATTTCCATCTTCGAGAATATGTTATAGATTGGTTTTCCTGGGAAGAGCTGAATTGATAGCTCACTGTGAATAGAGTCATGTTTTGACAGTCCATCTGCCAGTAACTCATTCGATAGTCCTTAATGTCTTCTGTATTGAAATTGTTCCGGAAAAACCCAGATTTGGATCTTGTAATGCCGATTGTTCCATCAAGCAAATGAGTTTTAGTCTGATGGTTTCTCGCTTTTTACAAAACCGGTAGTACTGTTAGAGTTATAATCATTTGAATTGGGTACCTGGTACTCTGTCAGCATCGGGTTGTCATTGAAACTTCTACGTTCTCCTTTTCCTTTGATGTTTTACACATGTTTTGATGTTGTATTCTAACTTTAACTAAGATGTGATTGTTCCTGTTTTGGCTAACAGATAATGAAATTCCTGCACGTACTTAAAGGCATCAGCTTCAAAGACATAAGGGAGCTGAAATAAATTTAGTACTTTTAAAATAATCATAATATCAATTGAAACATCCTATTTCAAGACATCAAAAGGAGATATATTGAATTAGAGAAAATACTTGACATAAATCAGAGGGTTTGAGCATGTTTAGTAGAATACTTGTTATTATATATTGTGCAACGAGCAGTTGGGTACGAGACACTGAAGAAGTCTGCACATTGTAGACGAGTCAAGGTATTAACAGATTACTACTTTTCTAAAATCATAGTTACTTGACATAGGTTGCAGATGGAAGAGATAAAGGTATACAGTTTCCTAGAAAATATAAGGTTATCACGCTTCGTTCACACTGCTACGGGATTCACTACAGAGTTGCCATTCGTCAGACTTGCACTGTTTGACTCAACACTAGTTCCATATCATGTGTCTTCACCCACATTCGTCTCACACAGGGCCCAAATAGGCTGAGCAATGTAAATTATCATCACATTCAGCTCATGCAGGTCAAATTTAGCATCCATTTTCTCGTAAATATGTTACGAGCCAGGAGGCCTGTAAAGCTGCCATAAACTGGGAAGTCCGGTTTGTGCTCCGTCTGAGTATGTCAGCTCACACACACACACACATAGACAGCCAATTTGCCATGTACGAGGCTGTGGATCAGTTCATTCAGCCCCGATGTTGGGCAGTGACACGGGGACAGAGTCGCACATAGCCCCGTGGGTCTCATATTGTCTGACCTCTATCCAAGGGACTTGCCGAACTATTGTGCTCCCACTAGTCTCACCGGTTTTGTTAACCTCGAGCAGTCTGTCGAAATTCAACTGACAGGACAGAGTAGTCTTCAGCTGTAGTGCCATACCTTTGGAAATTGAGGGCCATGTGAACAGCCTTCGAGGCTATCGAATACTGGAATTAATAGTTTATTGCGATGTTACAATGGAAACATATCTGTCTGCCGTCGTTATCGCCGAGAATGGTTTGACTGGGGTTGTATTGCGCTGCGAGTGGTTGCGTATTGATGATTGCCTGCCCAAACTTGTACTGCACAACCATTGTGAAGAATCCAGCTCTGTCTGGCAAGGGTGCTAATATTGCACTGGCCAGGTGGATAAGAGTCCCATCTTCCTGATGTGTGACCGACGTGCCATGGGGGAGTTTCCATATGGTTATATTCATGCAGGATCATTCTGTATCGGTCAGGGAAATTGTGTTTTAGAATAATTGTTTTGTGACTATTAGATCAAATATAATAAAGAGTTTGAGTTGTCTTGTGATTTATCAGTCGCATGGTCTGCACGCGAGTTGCTAATCTGTCTAGTCTGTCCATCGGGTAAGGCAGTTTGCCGAAGAAGACTGGCCAAGAGAGCTACATAAATATATCGGGGTGGCATTTTATAAATAGCTTCAATTGACTGCTCACCATGATACACTTTTACTGTAGATTGAGGAGGTGACTGGATCGTTCTAATATACGAATACAATGTGTTGAGGTGTCGTTTTTAATACAATGAATACAATGAGTGTCAGTTATCACTGTCACAACCAGCGTCAAAATAACGCTACTTAGTTATACATTTGCATTGTAAAACATTGCGTTCATTAATGCAGCACTTTGGTTGCTTCGTGGGCATACATTGTGAAACAAATCTCGTCTTTCAGAATTGAAGACAATAAAAACGACAAATAATCGCATATAGATCACACATAGATGAATGACAGTTCACTGGCAAAAATAATCAGTCATGGTGCTATCATCAATATTATCCACGTGAATTGCATCTGGCCGCGATACCTTCTCTCATGTCGAGTGACACTGACTTGGGTTACTACAGGCGAAATAAATCACCATGTTGCTGTTATCTGTTGAACTGCACATTCTCGGTTACTTGTGCCATAATCAATGGATATAAACATTTTAATACGTTATCACTTTGGCCTGGGCTGCGTCCAGCTAAAATGAACGAAGAAAAATATTTAAAGTGAAGCCGGAGCACGCAGTAATTCAGAAGAATCTGGGTTAACATCTACATACAACTTAGGAAAAATCTAAAACTTTCAACTACATGATTTTCAAAATAAAACCATTGATGGTCACAGAAAGATCAGGGCAAACACTCTCCAGTACCTACTGTGTAGTCAGATTTTGAATGTTGCAGACGGCAAACCTCAAACTTCATGACTGCAAAACAAGAATACTGGCGTCACAGGAAGATTCGTCATTGCGGCCACGCCTGCTGAAACACTGAAGAGCCACTGATTTTTACACTGTTGAAAATAGAATCCCGCCAATAACCAAACATTGACGTCAAATAGTCAAGAAGGATTCAGAACAACAGATATCTAAATGATTCGCTGCTGAAATGTTTGTGAATAAAACGAGAGCGTTACACCATGATGGTCCAGTATAAGGTCGTTTCATTTCCTTGAAGTACTGGTAGGGGCTACGGGGCAATAAGCATTCCAGGAAAACGGGCCTTCTGACCAGAAATACATGCATCATTTTTTCGTGTATGATCTATCAGCCCCATCGACATCTGAACGCTAGTCGCTGTATGATCCATGAAAAAATATACCGAGGATTTACTGAAAATAGTGAAAAGACATAGAGCGGGCGCATAGTCCCAGATTGGCGTAGTTGCCTTTGAAATCCATGAAAATTCATGTTTCTTCGAGCTCGCATATCCTACAAGATGGAATCAGCCATAAATTATCGTTCAGTTCGTAACCGATTGCATCGCCTGTTCCAGGATGCGCAGCCGCGATGATACCACATCACACTTCTCTCGCAGAAATCCCGAATGCCGATGACTGGCAGAGTACTTCAGAATCACCACATGTCGCGTATACTGCCTGCAGGCCATGTTTGGCAACTGATACAACTGGGCCACTTATATAGAAGAACTGATTCCAGGAACGTACAAATGAAGGAGTGTCCATAATTGCCGTATATTATCCACAGCTTCACACTGTTATGCCTTTCAAAATCAGCCTGTGGCGTTGTACATACCTTGCATTGTTCTGAATCTGACCACTTCGGCGGAATCATTCCCGGAGGGTTACAGGAGCGTTAAATTGGTCTGGTTTAATTTCAGACAAGGAGCCTTGGAAAATCATGAGTTGAGTGTCAAGGGGCCATTTGTAATGCTCAAATCTACATTCTCCCGGTGGTGGTCTGGAGGCCTACAGAAGAGTGGCCACAGCAGTCTCATTTCCCAGAATGACACACGGTTTGTTTTGCAAATCATGAAGTTTGAGTGTCGCGCCATGTTTGGCATACGCGACCCTACAGTGCTCTAGAGTGCTAATTAATTGCTCAGAATATATCTGGAATTACGTACTTTTCAGAATCGCTCGATAATGTATTAAAACAAAGACAGATTTTATGATCGCCTGCGTTACATTGCATTCGATTTGATTAATGTCGTAGAATTATATCGTCGAAATCCACTTTGCTGTAAGTCAGGCATGTTACACAGTAACACTAATATCCGGAGAATTCCAGTTTGAAAGCGGCGTTGAAAAACAAAGGAAACCTTTGGGGCACCACCGTGACTGAGCTGTATCGAACATGTATTCAGTTCTTATCACTGAAGCTGCATGCATTGCAGCGTATTCGGCGTACATATCACAGCGTTTGTCATTCAGCGAGGAAGGAAGCCCAGGTCGTATCGCAGGTGCCAACAAAGATAAAGGTCCTTACTAACACGTCAATGGATACGATAGACCAGGAATACTGCAGCATGTCAGTTCATCCATTCATATAACTGTGAGAAGACAAAGATTATGCAGCTCGACAGAGCGATATCGCGCAAGAAACCTGAAGTTCTACCATGATGCCAGTACATGAAAGCGACCAGCGCAGCCTTCCGGAATTACCGAGCTGCAGTGTTTCATCTGATACTCAGCAATATGGTCACTGGCCCTGAGAGCCTCAAGATGAAAATCATATTCTCTCAACATTATCGTCGAGCATTGAGGCGAGCGACAGATAGTACTGCTTGCGTATGGCCACATCTCGCGGTAAGGTGCTGGTTAATACGCCACCAAAGAATGGACGAGAAGGCGTCTCATTGAGTGCGTCAATTGCGGCGCAAGAGAGCAGCAAATCGAGCCTTCCAACGTGCGGAGCATGACTGCCAGCAGATCCACCAGTCACGGTTTAGTCAACTATCCGTCATTCTCCACGAATGAGGACTCACTTTCCGGAGGCTCCGGTTCCATAATTAAATCGCCGCTGCTCATCTACACAGTGCAAGGGGCAAGAACTGAGAAATCCGTAGGGGGGTCTGTATTTCTGTCAGCTGAGCAGTATTGCAAACAGTTGCTTCATTTTGGAAAATTGTCTGGGAAATGATAATCATCAATGATATGGCCTTGAGCCATAGAGATTAATGACACACTTCTCCAGGCGCTCTGAATACTTATAGACATATTTGCAGGGATATATTCAAAATATTACTCCAAAGGAATACTTTTTCGCCTGCCTGAAGATGAGGCTGGTTCATGCCCAATTTCAGAAGCCTCTGAATAGTGCCTATAGATATCTTATGGAGTGGCTCACAACAAAAGCCAGTCCTATTGCACGTTGGTCTCATACGGTACGAACTGAGGGCTGATTTGTCTCATATCAGTTTGAAGATATCTGGAGGTTCAAGATCACGAAATAGGACTAGCCTGTTTCCTGCAAAATTGAGTAGAGGTTGTTACACAATGGCTCTGTGAACAATGATATGGTTGATTTCACCAGTTTAATTATATAGCTCTAATTATTAATCCCAGTAAAAGGAAGTGGGGTAGCCAGTCTTTTGTTGAGCTGCGTGGAAGATGACACACCTTTATTCGATTTTCAGAAATTTTATCAGGACTAGTCTCACGGGTTAATCTGAGCACTGGTAATATATCCACAAAATATTCAAGAACATGCGGGAAGTGGGGTAAAAACAGCCATATCTTCATTCACACATCCTTGCGGTGGCTGAAAAAATTTTATTCGATTTTCTTGGAAATTTGGCATGGATTAGCACTATTTTGTTGATCTTGAGGCTCTCCCGTGCAAAGATATCTATAAATTATTCATAAATATATGGGAAAGTAAAATAAGCCCATAACTCCACAACCATATCCGTGCGGTGATTTTAACCAGTTTCATTCAATTTCCAGGTACTTGCCGAAATAGCCTTGTTAACAAACCGCGCTTAAAGCAAAAAGCCAAGCAGATTTTTCAGTTTCTATCAGTTCTTGCCTTACTGTACTGCCATATTCATTGCGCCAAGGCTTGCTCAGTAAAGATGTGTCGCCACCTTCAAGATGGCCTCCTTCGATCTGTAAGTATCTTCCATTACTGGTCGATGGAGCTCGATGATTCAGAGCAAATTATGGAGTTGGGTTCATAGGTAATTGCCGCTAAATTTTGCTGCCTGATGGAGGAGTTGTCGCTCAAGACGCACTAGCCTGAACTGAGCGTCTCCGTTCATTTTCGTGCGATCAGCCAGGTTTGTGAGTCATGATCGCTCCAGCGGAAGCCGTAACACATCACTGCCAAGAAACTTCCAGCTTCAGTTACCGAATGTTATCACACATCCAGTGCTAGTTTATACCAGTATACAGCCATTACGCTAAGATGGATTTCCAATCCTCTAGTTGAAAGCTCTACAGTACACATTAGTTTGTGAAGGATTGTTACAAGATCAGTAAATTTTATGCTCCCACGTGGAGCGAAACAGGCATTGTCATTTTGTGCCTGTAGCTTAACCTACATAAACATAATCTTTATCTTTATATGTTCATGTATGTATTCATTATAAGATGAGATTATGTTTTATGTAGGTTCAAAACACAGGCACAAAATGACTAACAATTACCTGTTTCGCTCCACGTTTATGGGAGCACTTAAAATTTACCCAATCTTGGGCCTTGGGAGGGCCTTAGCATTAATCCTTCTAAACTAGTAATTGTACCTTTCGCTAGGAAAATGAAGTTTAGTCTAAAAGCTTTTCAACTAGGAGGATTGGAAATCCATCTTAGCATGTGAAATACCTAGGAGTGATACTGGATGCCAAACTTGCTTGGGACAATAGACGGCTTAGATGAGGATAGGGTCAACGGCAGATTTGACATCAACTCCGATGTATTCGATTAACTGAAGCTGGAAGTTTGGAAGCATGTGGCAGTTGATATTGTTACGGCTTCCGCACGCAAGGCGATCGTGACTCCTCGCCGCAACGATCAAGTCGCACAACCCGATAGTCAGGAACGGAGACGCTCAGTTCGGGCTTGAGGTGCGTCTCCGTGACGACGGATGTGGCGGCTTTGAGCTTTCCTCCTTCGAGCGGCAGGAACGTAGTTGACGGTACACTTCATGGACGAACTCCATAATTTGCTCTGAGTCATAGAGCTTTCCATCGACCGGTGGTTGCGTGGAGGTACGTGCAACCCGGATTGCACCAGCCTGGAGAGGGAACCGTCTTGAGGTTGGCGACCGCTACCGCAAATCTTTGCTGAACGGAAGCTGACGGGTAGTTGGTCTGGCGGTGCACAGTGGGCAAGAACTGATGAAAACTAAGAAAAAATCTGTAGCTTTTTGCTTTTAAGCGCGGTTTGTTAACAAGGCTATTTCGGCTTGGAAATTGCCTGGGAAATTGAATGAAACTGGTTAAAATCACCGCACGGATATGGTTGTGGAGTTATGGAGCTTATTTTACCCCACTTTCCCATATATTTATGAATAATTTATAGATATCTTTGCACGGAGAGCCTCAAGATCAACAAAATAGTGCTAATCCCATGTGAAATTTCCAAGAAAATCGAATAAAATTTTTTTCAGCCACCGCAAGGATGTGTGAATGAAGATATGGCTGCTTTTACCCCACTTCCCTTGTGTTCTTGAATATTTTGTGGATATATTTACCAGGAGTGGCTCAAGATCAACCAAATGAGACTAGTCCTAAGTAAAATTTCCTGAAAAATCGAATAAAAGTTGTGTCATCTTCCGCACGGCTCAACAAAGATTTAGCTGATTTTACCCCACTTCCTTTTATATTCATGGGATTAATAATTAAACTATATGAGTTAAACTGAGGTGAAATCAGCCATATCATTGTTCACAGAGCCGTGCGGTAGTTGAAACAACCTCTACTCAATTTTGCAGGAAATTTCACATTGAACTAGTCCTATTTCGTTGATCTTGAGCCACCTGAGCAAAGATATCTTTAAATTATTCAATAATATAAGGGAAGGTGGGGTAAAATCAGCCATATCTCCGTTCACAGAGCCGTGCAATAGATAGAGGACCAATAGTACCAATAGGACTAGCTTTATTTGGTTTATCTTGAGCCACTCCGAGCAAAGATATCTATAAACTATTCAAGAATACAAGTGGGCATGGGGTAAAACCAGCCATATCATCTTCCACAGAGCCGTGCGGAGGCTGAAAAACCTCTATTCGACTTTTCAGGAAATTTCACATGGGAGTAGCGCTATTTTGTTGAACTTGAGCTTCTCCGTGCAAATATGTCTATAAATTATTCAAGAATACAAGAGAAAGTGTGGTAAACTAATCTCTATAGCTCCAAAACCATATCCGTACGGTGATTGAAACCAGTTCCATTCGATTTCCCAGACAATTTCCAAGCGGAAATGGCCTTGTTTACAAGCCGCACTTAAATACGACAAAAGTACAGATTTTTTCCTTAGTTTTCATCAGTTCTTGCCCACTGCGCGGTGGTTTGAATGAAGCAGCGGCAGGTTTGGTACTTGGAACCGGAGCTTCGGAAAGTTCTCCTCGTTCATTGGAGGTGGCGGATGGCGTTGACTAAGCCGTGACTTGGTGGATATCTGCTGGCGGATCGTAAAAAACTCCACACGTTTGGGGAAGGCTCGATTGCTGCTCTCGTGATTTGCGCCACAGTTGACGCACTTCAGTGGGGCACCTTCGTCCATTCTTGGTGGCGTGTGCTCCGGCACACTTGCCACACCGCAGCTTCATGTGGCCATACGCAAAGCAATTTCCACACTGCGGCACGTCATGCTGCTTCGCGCGATACCGGTCTAACTCGACGATAATGTTGAAGAGGGCCCGTGTTTTCATCAGGTCTTGAGGGAAGCTCTCAAGGTGGACCAGATAGAGTTGGTCCCGATGATTTCCTTGTTGCTGGTGTCGGATGGGAAACACTGCAGCTCGGTGAAGATTGCCTCCGGAAGGCCGCGCGGAATCGCTTTCAGCGGCTTGCTTCCGGGTGCGTCGTGAGTGTAGAACTCGGGTTTCTTGCACGGTAGTCAGCTTCTGTCGAGCACATAATCTTTGTGCCCGTACTGCACAGCTTGTATAGTGGATGAATTTGACATGCTGCAGGCTCATTCCTGAGTGCAGCGATGTCCATTGACGTGGTGAAGAGTAGGGGGACCTTTATCTTGTTTGGCACCTGCGACCTGCGACCTGGGCGCTCGCTCGCACTCGCTGAGTTGACAAACGCTTGTGATATGTACGCCAGATGCAGCTGCAAAACGCTGCAACTTCAGTTTGATTAAGAACTGAATACATATGTTCGATACAGCTCCAGTCACGGTTGGTTATTTTAAAAATTCCTTTTGTTTTTTTCAACACCATGCTTTTCCGATCACTGGTTCCGAGCTTAGAATTCTCCGAGATATTGAACTGTTACTGTTAACACTTACATGCCTGACCCCTCTTTTAGCAAAAATCTGGATTTTCATTTGTCTGTCATTCTACGACATGTTAATCAAATCAGATGCAATCTTTTGCAAACGATCATAAATCTGTCTTTGTTTTTAATACATTATCGAGCATTCTGAAATTTTACGTAGTTCCAGATATATTTGGGGCAACCGTGGAGTAAGTACCCTTCCCCAAACACTGGCCAGGATAAAAACAGTACCAAAACATGGCTTGCGACACTTCAAACTTCATGATTTTGCAAAACAAGACCATTGGTGGTCATTCTGGAAATATTAGACTAATGTGGCCACTCTTCATAGGCTTCCGAGAACCGGGTTCCACCGGGAAAGTGGCCAGATTTTGAGCAGTACCAGAAAATGGCTTGCGACACTTCAAACTTCATGATTTTTCAAAACAAGACCATTGGCGGTCATTCTGGAAATATTAGACCAATTTGGCCACTCCTAGTAGCCCTCCGGGAACCTGGTTCCACCGAAAAAGTGGTCAGATTCAGAACGGTACCAGAACATGGCTTGCAACACCACAAACTTTTGATTTTGAAAAACAAAACAATTGGTGGCTATTCTGGATGTATACGGCCATTATGGACACTCATGGTAGCGTTCCTGGAATCGGATTCTTTCTATAAAGTGGCTTGGTTGGTATCGGACACCAAAACATGACTTGCGAAACATCAAACATACACGACACATGGTTATTCTGAAAATACTCTGCCAATGTGACCAGTCCGTCAGCTGTTCTGGGACCCCGTTTTCACGGGGAAAGTGGCCAGATTGTAATGGTATCATCATGGCTCGCACATCCTACAAATCTTTGCGGAAGCGATTACAATCAGTTTTGAACTTGGAACGGCCATTTGTAAGCTGTTATCTTGTAGGATAACAGGATTTCCAAAATAACTACATAATCTAGGACTATGCACCCGCGCATAATGGCTTTTCGCATATTTCGAGTACATCCTCAGTATATTTTCATGGATTTATCATACAGCATTGCTAGTTCAGATGTCGATCAAGGTTTGTTGCTTGATAGATCATACAAAAAAATGTTCAAAATGTATTTTCTGGTCAAGAAGGCCGTTTTTTCCTGGAATGCTTATTACCCCATTAGCCCCTACGTTAGTCTACTTCAAAGAAAATAAACGACCACTTATACTGGACCATCATAGTTGCTAGCATATAAGGTTTTTATTTCTAAGCTGTGTAGCGAAATCATTTAAATATCTGTTGTTCTGAATCACTTGTTATTTGGTGACGTCAATGGTTTGGTTATTGGCGGAGTTCTGTTTTTTCAACAATTAAAAATCCGAGTGAGCGATTCTGGTTCGGATGTTTCAAGCACCAGGCGTGGCCACAATGGCCGAATATTTCCATAATGACCACCAATGGTCTTGTTTTGCAGAATCATGAAGTTTGAGGTTTTGCAAGCCGTGTTCTGATAGCGTTCAAAATCTGACTACTTTTCCGGTGGAACCCGTTTGCTGGAGGGCTACCAGGAGTGTCCACAATGGCCGAATATTTTCAGATTGACCATCAATGGTTTTGTTTTGAAAAATCATGTAGTTTGAAGTGTCGCAAGCCAGGTTTTAGATTTTTCCTAAAAGAGGGGTCAGGCATGTAGGTGTTAACCAAATTCTTCACGAATTACTGCTTGCTCCGACTCACTCAAATATTTTTCTTCGTTCATTTAACTGAACCTATGCAAACAAAATAACGTAATTAAAATGTTATCCCGTGATTATGGCACACAAAGAGCTTCTTTTCCCGAAAATGACAGTTCAACAAGATAACAGCAACATAGGTTGTCTTAAAAAACGGTTATTTCGCCTGTAAGTAGCAAGTCAGTGTCACTCGACATGAAGAGAACATCGCAGTAGGTCTAGTATTCACGATAGATGTGTGTTTGTCTGTATGTGTGTGCCTGTATTTGTTATTTTTTACCAGTATTTTGTCATTCATAATCTATCAATGTGATCCTACTATGCGATTGTTTGTCGTTTTTATTGTCTTCAATTCTGAAAAACAGAGATTTGTTTCTAATGTATGCCCACGAGCAACCAAAGTTAACCGCATTATCAAAGAAACAATGTTTTACAGTAAATCAAACGGGTTGCCTTAGCAATAAAATAACGTTGTTTTGACGCTGGTTGTTGTTATTTGATAACTGACACTCATTGTATTCATTATATTAAGAACGACCCCTCCAACACGTTGTATTCATTATATTAAGAACGATCCAGTCCTTCCTCAATCTACAGTAAAAAGTTGTATCATAGTTGAGCAGTCAATTGAGCTATTTATAAATACCACCCCATTATATTTATATATCTCTTGGTAGTCTGTGCTAACTAAACAAACTTTCTACTATACCCGATGGACGAGACCCCAGACAGGATTAATAACTCGCGATACCGGATTAATAACCGTACGACTGATGCAAATCTAAAACAAACTTTCCAAACTCTCTTTATTATCAGTTTGATCTAACAGGTCACAAAACAATTATTCTAAAAACACAATTTCCCTACATTCAGAGCCGATACCAGGAAATAGTGATCCACCATAATTTTCCGCCAACTGTACCAACAAACCGCGGAAGCCTCCCCCGGAACAATCTACCCATCCACGTCGGTTCTTACAGCACACATCGGAAGGCCGTTCTCTTATCCGCTTGGCAGATTTTGTGTACCACCACTGCCCTGGACTGGAGAGCTGGATTCAACTTCCTAATGGATTTATTGCGAAAGATGAAATTACAAGCCACAGGATTGGGCCAGGCCCAGCGCAGAACAAATAAGCACGAGCTCATCGAGAAAACCAACACACACACCCAACCACTCACCCCTTTTCAAACATACAATATATTTAGTCAAACCATTCTCGCCAGACGACCAACGACCGGCGAACAGATATGTTTCCGGTGGCATACAGCGCTTCCAACATCCTGCTCAGCGGTAGTCTATTTAGTATTCGATGCTTCGAGAGGCACTTTATTCACATGGCCTCAATTTCAAAGCCGTTGCTGTCCGCCGCCACAGCTGAAGGGAGCTACTCTGTCCTGTCAGTTTGAATTTCGACAGACTGCACTCGGGGACCGACCGCAAAACCAGTTAGGATAGTGAGAGCACAACCATAGTTCAGCCAAGTCCGCACTTCGAGATAGAGGTTGGGCAATATGGGATTACGGAATATGTGCGACTCTACATCCCAGTGTCAGTACGCCGCCCACCCCGGAAATTTCGAGGGCGTGTTGAGGTTGGACTGATCCACGGTATTCCTTTCGTACGTAGCAGAATTTATGTGTCTGTGTGTGAGTGTGTGTGTGTTGTGAAATTTGACTTTATGCTTTCCGAACAGACTGGGCTCACTACGAGGGACTTCCCGGTTTATGGCAGCTTACGGGTTGCTATGGCGCGGGAAAATCCTGGCTTTTCGTAGCATGTTTACGAGAAAATGGGAGTGTAAGTTTGTTGCATGAGCTGAGATGTTTGATGTATGGTTGCATTTAGCTCTGGCTTGTTTGGGCATTTTATTATTGAGACTGAAGAATGTGGGTGAGTATAGATTTTATGATATGGGCTAGTTAAAAATTTGAGGGTTCAAACATTTGCAGGGTTTCTGACAGATATTGCTCCATGAATAGATCCGGTAGCGAGTGTGAGGCAGAAAACATTGTGCTCTTATATTTTCTAAAGCGACTAGTATACCTTTATCTCTTTCCATCTTTTAACTTATGTCAAGTAACTATAATTTAGAAGAAAAATTAGTAATCTCCATTTAATTCCAACTACCTTTGCTTATCTTCGACAGATACGCGTATTTCGTCTACAATGTGCAGACTTCTTCAGTGTCTCGTACTAATAACTCGTTACACAATATAGTAACAAGTATTCTACTAAACAGCTCAAACCCTCTAGGATTTATGTCAAGTATTTTCTCATTCTAATTCAATACTCTTCCTTTTGATGTCTTGAAATAGGATATTTCAATTGATATTATGATTATTTTAAAAGTACTAAATTTGTTTCAACCCTTATGTCTTTGAAAGGGTACCCGGGTACCTTTTAAGAATTTACATTACGAAATTTCATTATCTGTTGTAAAACAGGAAACAATCACATCTTAGTTAAAGTTAGAATACAACTTTTGGCATCAAAACATATTGTAAAGCAGCAAAGGGGAAAGGAGGGGGGCGGTGCAAAGGAGGGGACTTCAATTTATTTAACCCCTTAAATCTTCGACAGGGTACCCGGGTACTAATTCAAATGATTATAACTCTGGCAATTATATACCGGTTTTAATTTTTTTGGCACCATCAGATTTAAAAACTCATTTGCTTGATGGACCTTGTCGGTAATGACCACATTATTTCATAAAGATCCCAAAAATCTGGGTTTCCGAGGCTGTTTCAGTACGGAGACATTATTTGGGACTATCAATTGAATTTACGAGAATGGATGTCAAATTCCTAAACACTATTTCTATTCCACAGTGAGCTATCAGTTCAACATGTTCCCGGAAAAGCCAATCTGTAACATGTTCTCGAGGCAAGAGTGGCTATGAACATATTTAGAAGGAAACCCTGGCAAAATGCGTATCAAAGTTCATGAAATTTCACCAATAGTTTGTCCTAATTTAAAAAAAAATGTTTATTTTGTCGAACACATAGAGGTTAAAAATATTCTTTAAACTTAAAAAATTTGCATGGTGAACATTGTTAAAAAATACAATAATTTAGACACAAAAATATTTGAAAAAGCCGTGTAAAGTATTCTCAAACCTTTTCTGTAATCCAATCAACATTTTATGAGGGTTCATGCTTGAATTTTTGATTGGAGGCATCTGAGTGGTTGGCTCGTTTGGCCGGTGAGTTTACCAATAATTCAAACCTGACCTCAGAGGGCGAATCACAAATATGTATACCATCTAATAACTGTACAGGGATTTTTGCGTTTTCAATATTGGGATACACGTTGTGAATGCGAAAAGTTCGAATGTCACGAAATATGGTAAGACTTTGAACGTTTATAACTCAGTTCTTTCACGGTAAATTTGCAAAATGTTTAAACCAATCAATCGTAACATTAACTTCGCGTCGATTGTATTCTGAAAACTATTGATTTCAAGAAAAACACTGTTGAATAATTTATTAATGTGAGGCACCGACAAGACAAGAACTAACCAATCACTTGCATCTTAGCGGTTGGTTTTCAACACGGACGACAACAGGACATAAGAGAAGCAGAGTGACACTCACATCGTCATTATTCTATGTCTGACCAAAGTGCATTCTTGATGTGTTTCATTGTATTTTTGCTGGAAATCTCAACTCGATTCTCATGCGTGTCACCCCGTTTACCGCGACGTTTCATCGCAAACGACCATTGGCCCTCTCCAGAGTCAGCACAATCTCATAAAAAGAGTCAATTTTCCGGAACGAAATAATAACCGGGCCTCAATTAGAAAAGAGTTAATATCTCATCTATTTGGTGCTCGATTGGAATGACTTTTGCAAGGCTTTGACAAATAATCCCATTGGGCTGTCGCTTGTAGTTTTTGCTTAACATTCACAATAAGCTCGCTGCTTGAATTGTATTACTCTCAACTAAATGTTCAAAATAGATATTCATTAAATACCTAAATTCAATAAATTTCATAATGTGTTAGAAGTAGTCCGCACAAAGTCCTTCGACTTATTTTTACTCACTTTATTAATTTTTTTTTTGTTTTTAATTCAATTGCGACCATACGTTGTGAACATGTTTCTTACATACCCACGTTAAACATCTGTTTTATTCCGTTCCAAGTGACCGAAAAAAAGTTGAAAAGAGTATTCATCTCACACCGAATTACACCAAATTAAGATGATTTCTTCATCTTCCACCCATTTGTGAATTTAACCTTTTTCAATTGCCTGCATTTCTTACATCATTATGTTTAATAACAATATATTGGATGGTTTTTGGAGGAAACTGTTCAAGATACCCAGAAAAAATAAATTTGTCGGGTGGCAGTGTTGCTGAACATGTGTTTTTGTTGAATTTAAAGACTAAAATTACATATTTAGTCAAATGTGTATAATTTAGTTTGAATGATTCCAATGCCACAGTGTTCTTAAAATAATTCTACTAAAAAATCTTCAAACTTTGCTACCTAAAAATCATGTTAAATTTGAAGAGATTTTGAGCTTTTCTGGAGTTACATAATGCAGAAACAAAGAAGTCTTTAAGTATCATTGTTTTTGCCAATAACCTTCTCCTTCTTTTGTCAATATCTACGCAAAGATTTTTTTATGATGTCTGTTAAAGCAATTCATGAAAAAATAATGTTGATGGCAGTGTTGCCAAATTTATTTGTCTGCATTATAGAAATAAATTTTTTTTGTCAAAAGAGTATTACATGATTTAAATAATTCCAATATAATCGTATTCTTTAGACTTTTATACATTACTCAACCCCAAAAACCTCAAGTTTTTCTATTTCGTTTCCAAGATACTTTTCTTTTGTATCGTACGAAGGAACCTTGGGACAGGGTAGTTAAACGTTTTTTGAACGGTGAACGAGCTGGCGATATATTCCGGCTACTGAAATCCCACTGGGGTCAAGCATAACTTTGTCAACACGACCATCAGGCGATATCAGGAGACATACTCGACCGATGACCGAGGACGGCATGGGCCATCAAGGTCGTGAGAGAGTGCATTTGGCGCAAAAAGAACCCCTCTATCCGGAAAACGGCTGCTTATCTCAACGTTTCCATCGGGACCGCTTACAACATATTCAGGAAGGACCTTGGTTATGAGCTTCCCAAAAAAATCGGAACGACCATTGTGTTTCGGAGACTACCAGCAAAAAAAACTGTTGGATCGAGTCAACATGACCCTCTCTTGGTACGCTAGCCGGGGATTCGTTTTTTCAGACAAGGAAGTGTTCGTGCCGCAGCAGCCGCACAATGTGTGAAATGGCCGGGTGTGGATGCCTTGATTCCAAAGTCCAGCGTCAGTGATAGTTTGGGGGGGGGGGGGGGGGGGTAGTATGCAAACGTGGTAAGCTCTTCTTGGTGTTTATTGAAGAAAAAACCTCAAAGTCAACTTGGCGTACTACAAGACGGTCACCAAAGCCTGTACGGAAGTGAGCAAAACGTGTTTCAGTAGGACAGTGTGCCAGCGCACACAAAAATTGTGGAAAAAAATCTCATATCTTAAATATATTTTGAAAATATATATCGAAAATATCGAAAATATATATAATTTTTTGACACTGTGTTAAAACTATTCGTAAAAAATCATTATTTTCGTTAGTCTATTGATACTGTTAGTGTCTAAAATTCAAGATGAATACTGCTTATTTTCGGCAATGTTGCCAAATATGCTATTTTTTTCATTCCTTGTTAACATTTACATCATTTTTTCCTGTAAACTCTTTTGATCATAACCACAACAGATTGAACTTTCAAAATTGAATCAGAAAAATGCATAGTAGAGATAAATCGAAATGGAAATGGAAATCAATAATATACTAGGGTAAGGGGATGTAATGTTAGACAAGCTCCTTCATTCGGCCTATGTATCAAATATGTCATTAATTAAGCGATAATGAACAAAATAATGTTGCTATCAAGACGATCGATATAATTCGAAGCAATGCAGGCATTATTAATCAATTCGATGTTGTTCACTTCCGTGAAATTACCTATTTTCTCAGATTTTAAAACATCATAATTTCACTGGTAAAGCTGAACCAATTATTTCCATGATCTTCGAATGAGCTAAATTTGTCTAAATTGTACAGATTAACCGAATAATGCAGCCTAGATGTACTGAAAATAGTCACACGTTATAAACCTTCTGCTCACATAGATAAAATAGCAATGATTTAACAAGCAAACCGTGGACCCAATGTTAGGGACATATTTTTGAATTTATTCCCAACTATGGCCTGTAAAATTTTCAATGGGAATGTATAAGTTTCGGTTGAATATTTTCTGTATGGATCATATTAACAAAAACCAAAGAAAAGAAGCATGAATTATTGTGTTTAGGCCAATAAATCATATGTGAAAATCTTTTGAGTGCTTCAAAGCCGTTTTGGTTTAGTTTGTTTAGAGAAATTGTATGTGGGGTAAAGCGAATACAGTTGACAATGCCTTTAGACAAGAAATCAGAAAAAAAAAATCGGAAGAAAACTGCATTTCATAAGAAATGCGATCAAAAGGGACGAAGTTGCATCCACGAATAGACCCAATTTAATGCTTATAGACCGATATTAAATCTATATCCCTCGAAAGCTTAAGACTTTATAAAATGAGTTGTGTAACTTTTCATGATAGCACTTCCAAAACTCTTATTTAACGTGTCCAAGCAAGTGTTTAACTAGCTAGATATCGCTTACAGCTAAAATAATTTATGAGTTATGATAAAAAACTTAATCGATCGTTGCATATTAGGCTGAGTCAAGCGACACATACCCTATAATAGACTTTTGTGTAACAACATTTGTTTTCTTAGGGCAGGAATGGTTTCCAGAAAATAGTTATTATTATTATTATTATTATTATTATTATTATCCGATTTCATCTCACTTCTCAGCATGTAGCTGGAAACTTTCACCTACCCCCGGGCGTGGTGCCAAAGGGGGTTAGGCTCGGTGGATACATTCGTCAGTTTTGTAAACTTACATCCTTATTTGTTTGCTTCGGTTACATTAGTTATGGTGATTCAGGAACCGCCGTACAATATTACAGGTTCCAAGAATCACTGCTTTCTGAATGCTGCTCAATTCCTTTCGTAGATCCAACTCTTCAAGGGAACGTATAAGAGTACGGGGAACAATTCCGGTCACAGAGATTATTACCGGAACTATACGGACTGCCTTCAAATGCCACATCTGCCTCAACTCCTCCGCCAAATCGTGGTATTTCGTAATCTTGGTGGAGAACGTTGAATGGACGTTGCGATCCAGCGGTACAGCGACATCGATGAGAGTTACACTCTTCTTCCTTTTGTCGTAGATCACAATGTCAGGGCGATTGGACCGGATGAGTACATCCGTTAGGATCTCGCGATCCCAGTACAGCTTAACGCAACTATTTTCCAGAACCGGGTCTGGCAGGTACTTGTAGTAGGGCACGTAATGGTTAACCAAATTGTGCTTCAGTGCAAGTTGTTGGTGCACAATCTTGGCGACATCGTTGTGACGACCGAGATACGCTACTTCTGCCAATGCTTGGCAGCCAGCAACAACATGTTCGATCGTCTCTCCTACTGCGTTGCACTTTCTACAACGGTCTTCTACTTCTTCGTGCAATATGTACCTGCAATAGTTCTTCGTCGCAATTACCCGGTCCTGGATGGCTACCATGAAACCTTCAGTCTTTGAGAAGAGGTCACCTCGCACCAGCCACGTATTCGACGCTACCCTGTCGACAAGCGCCTGTTCCAACTGATGGGGATGCGTCCCATGCAGCTCCTTCAGCTTCCACGATGCAACTTTATCGTCAATAGTTTTTGGGTCACAGCCCAGCTGATAGTCCTCCTCCGCCAGATGGAGGCGCTGAACCATGGTCTGCTTCACAAACAGCACGGTAGACTTCATGACGGGTCTGGCTTTCAATGAAGTACATCCGCAACTGCTGAATCTGGGAAACACATAGCGCTTGAATATCGGTAACGCCTCTTCCTCCTTCAATACGTGGTAGGGTGACTCTTTCGATGGCCGACTTTGGGTGATGCATGCGATGCTTAGTGAACGCCACTCGTACTGCTCGTTCTATCGCCTCCAAGTCAGTTTTGGTCCACTTTATCACCCAAAGCTGTAGGTCAACAGGGGCACGGCAAACGTGTTAATCGCTTTTATCTTGTTGCCTGCCGACAGGTATGACCTCAGAACACGGTTGACTCGATACAGGAACTTTTCCTGCAACTCCTTCTTGATCGTTGTATGGCGAATCCCGTTCAATTGCAGGAATCCAAGGTACTTGTAAGACTCGCCTTCAACCATATTCCGAATTTCCTCCTGTTCGTTGATGCGAAAACTACCGGTATCCGCCACTTTGCCCGAAGAAGATTGACTGTTCGACATTTATCGATTCAAAACTCCATCCGAATATCGTTACTAAACACCGTTACAAGCTGCAAGAGTCTGTGCAGCTTTCCAACTGTTTCCGCAAACAGCTTTAAGTCGTCCATGTAGAAGGTGTGGGTAACATTGGTAGCTCTTCCTCCACTTTTCAAATGGTAGCCATAGTTGCATTGATTGAGTGTTCTGCTAAGGGGATTCATTGCAAGGCAAAACCACAGCGGGCTAAAGGTATCGCCTTGGAAATGTATTATTATTATTATTATTATTATCCGATTTTCTATCTCACTTCTCAGCATGTAGTTGAAACTTTCACCTGCCCTCGGGCGTAGGCCAAAGGGGGTTAGGCTCGGTGGATACATTCGTCAGTTTTGTAAACTTACATCCTTATTTGTTTGCTTCGGTTGGATTAGTTATGGTGATTCAGGAACCGCCGGACAATATTACAGGTTCTAAGAATCACTGCTTTCTGAATGCTGCTCAATTCGACCTCTTAGGCCTGAAGGGGTTAGTATTCTTTTCAAGACTAAGCGTAACATTTTTGAGTTTTTCAATAGTATATGGCCCGGAGTTAACAGTTGTGGAAAAAAGCGTGGACCCACAAAACTCTATACATTAACAATTTACTACATTTCTTGCATTTCAGGATCAACCGAATTAAGATCATTTAAAATAGAATGCTTGTAATATTTTTCATTTACATAAATATATACACTATTATATAAATATTTCATGGGAATAGGAGGGACCATAAGGGCACCTGATTGAAGCACTCTGGATGGGGAGAGTGAGAATGCCAACTCCCCATTGCTAACAGTTTGTGAATAGAGGGCGGGGTCTTCTCCCCGTCTATTGGGGCATCCTCGTTTTAGACAGCTTGCTCTTTTGACCAATTGTTCAGTCTTGTTGTTGGAAGGAGATTTATTATATCCCTGTGGATACGTAAAAGCGATGTTGCCTATCGATCCACCCAACCCGTTTTTGCCCCTTCAGACAATGCCATGATTAGGATAATCAGTGGTTATTAAAACATGATCAAGTCCAACGACGAGGAGAGCCATACATCATACATACAGTATATGGCCCGGAGTTAATATTGTTCTCTTTTGATTTGATGTGTAGAAGTACTTCCGATCGATTGGTGCAAAAATATTGAACATTTTTTTTTGAGAAATGACTGAGATATTTACGCTTAAAACTTGACCACTTTTCATGACGGGCGCAAAGCGA
Source organism: Aedes japonicus (assembly GCA_034211315.2). NCBI lineage: Eukaryota > Metazoa > Arthropoda > Insecta > Diptera > Culicidae > Aedes > Aedes japonicus. Next base: position 23,362 of record JASCZW010012840.1, read on the forward strand.
ATTGTACCCCAGTATGTAAAACAAAGACGAAGTCCTACGTCAAAAAATGTCCACTAGCACAATGAATTAGTTAAATTGTTCAAAGCCATCACAGGCGGCTGCCATCCGAATATCACAATGCACCACTTTAATGCACCAACCATAGATAAAATCGTTGTTGGCGAAAATTTTAACCTCCGCCATATTGTACTACTATGGCGTAATTATCAACTTCAGATCGTTTATGAGACACATCGTTCATATGAGTATTGAATATTGCGCCAAAGTAGATGCACTTCATCCACTTCGAAAATATGGTGTAATTTTAACTCTCACGAAAGCTGTCATTCAGGTTGGGAATGTACATCGATATACTCGAACCCGTCCAACTTCAATTCCTAAGTACCAAATTCAATTTTAAGGTGCACTTGAAGAAGTTTTCAAGACTCATTTGATAAAACCACGCATAAAACTAGATATTCTCCATAACATCGATAAAACAGCCATAAAACCCTCATAAGTTCAAAAAGGCCCATACTACAGGAGGTTCGCAAGACTATTTCCCAAGGTTCGCTCAAAACTTGGTTGTTTTTATCGGTACATACTTGTAATGATATTCAAGACATGCTTAAAACTATGATAAAACTACCAGAAGTTTCGATAGTTTTATGATTTTTCTCTTTAAGAACATTTCCAGTCCATTACAAATATGTTTCGAAGATTTCATTTTTGGATTCGTTCTGCTGAATGACGACTTTTTTTTCTTTATAGTCGAGTGGAAGCTAAGGAAGAAAAAAAAGATATATGACGTTTCTTTTCCAAGGTGGATACGTATCTAAATTGATTGTAAAATGCATGAGTTTTATGCCTGCAATTGATAAATATTTCATGCGACGTTCAGTTTATTGGTGTTTTTTATAACAAAAACGTTCGCAAATTTTAATGCGCCACGCAATTGTAGCTAGAACATTGATTTATTTAACAAACAAAAAATACTTCAGATTCCAACAATTAGGCGACAAAGCTTATAAATTGTGAGATCTTGAATAAATTGTGTCAATTTATTTTGTGCAAAAATTGTTCGTAGCATTGGAACAACGGGAGTTTTGTTGCATACATATGTAAATGGCTACCATTCCGAGGGAATCCAGAATCTTTTCAATGGTTTTATTTACGCCATTATTTCTATGGTTTTATTTGAAACTACCATAAAACGCAAATAAAACTAGTAATTCTGGCACAAGACTTACAAGATTTTTTAAGGAGCCCGACAAGTTCATCTTTATTTGTTCTATTCTTGTAAAAGATTATTTACGCTTGAATAAAACTTGTTTGAATTGCTTAAAGGTAAACAAGTCTTTTGTAAGATAGCCATAAAATCAGTGTGAAGAAGGCACATCATAAATCAAAAGTACCAATGCATAATTGTTGCTGTTAGTCATTTTTCCCATTTAAAATTTATTGTTTTTACACACAAGCGTAAGTCGATAATAACTACAAAAAAACTCTAAACATGAATATGCTACAATGACTTTGGGAAGAAGAATCTATATAATAAAATGAGTTGGGGTTTCCTTTGTCACGATTTAACTCGCGAGCGGAAGGACCGATCGGCGTGAAATTTTGTATGCAGAGATTTTTGGGGCCGGAGAAGGTTCTTATGATGGTTTGAGACCCCTCCCTTCCTCTGGAAAGGAGGGGCTCCCATACAAATGAAACACATTATTTCTGCATAATCTCGAGAACTGATCATGCAAAGGAATCCAAATTTAGCATGCGTGAAGTTTTTGAGAGGCGAAAAAATGTTTTTATAGTAGTTTGAGAACCCTCCCCTGTCATAGAAAGGGGGGCTCCCATACAAATAAAACACAATATTTCTGCACAACTCGAGAACTAATCAAGCAAAAGAAACCAAATTTAGCATGTGTGAGTTTTTGAAGGCAAAAAGGTTTTTATGGTGGCTTGAGAACCCTCCCCGTCATAAAAGGGGGGTTCCCATACAAATAAAACACAATATTCTGCATAACTCGGGAACTAATCAAGCAAACGGAACGAAATTTAGCATGTGGTGGTTTTTAAAGACAAAAAATGTTTCTTTGTTGGTTTGAGACCCCTTCCCATCCTAAAGGGGGGGGGGCTCCGATACAAACGAAATACACTATTCTGCATGACTCCGAGAACTAATCAAGCAAATGGAACCAAATTTAGTATGTGGTGGTTTTTGAAGACAAAAATTGTTCTATGTTGATTTAAGACCCCTCCCCTTTCTGAAAGGGAGGGAACCTATTCAAATAAAACGCAAATCCTTGCATATCTCGAGAACTAATCAGAGAAATGGAACCAAATTTCACATGTGGAAGTTTTTGAAGGAGGGAAATGTTTCTATGGTGATTTGAGACTCTTCCGTTATATGAGGAGGAAAGGGGAAGGGGTGCTGTCAAACAAATGGAACCCAAATTTCAGCATAACTCGAGAAATAATCAAGCAAATGGACCCAAATTTGGAATGGACGAGTTTTTAAGGCATGAAATATTTTTATGGTGGTTCAAAGCCCTCCTCCCTCTAAAAGAGGGGGCTCTCATACAAATGGAAACAAATTTCAACCAAACATGAGAACTATACCTACTGCTTGCAAATCTGTATTCAGTGGTTTTTGGGTCCGGGAAAGCATCTTATGATAGTTCGAGAGCCCTCCCGCTTCTAGAAAGGGTGGGATCCCATGCAAATGAAAAACAAATTCCTGCATAACTCGAGAACTAATCAAGCAAATGGAACCAAAATTGGTATGGGTGAGTTTTTGAAGGCAAGAAATGTTTTTGTGGTAATTCTAAGACCTCTCCTCACTCTGGAAAAGAGGGGCTACCATACATACGAAACACAAATTTAAACCAAACATGAGAACTATCCCTACCACTATGCAAATTTGTATGCAGGGGTTTTTGGGTCCGGGGAAGGATCTTATTATAGTTCGACTCCCCTCCCGCCTTTAGAAAGGGGGGGCTCCCATGCAAATGAAAAACTATTTTTCAGCATAACTCAAGAACTAATCAAACAAATGGAATCAAATATGGCATGTGGAGGTTTTGTAGGCAAGAAATGTTTCTACGGTGGTTTGAGACCCTAAGTAAAAGAAACCACATTTAGCATGTGTGAGGTTTTAAAGGCAAGAAAGGTTTCTATGATGGTTTCAGATTCCTCCTCGCCCTGAAAGGGGGGGCTCCTATACAAATGAAATACAATATTCTGTATAACTCGAGAACTAATCAAGCAAATTGAACCAAATCTGGCATGTGGAGGTTTTTGTAGATGAATACTGTTTCAATGCTAATTTGAGACCCCTCCTTTTTCTGAAGGGGGGGGGGCTCCCATACAAATGAAACACAAATTTATGCATAACTCGAGAACTAATCAAGAAAATGGAACCAAATTTGGCATATGGAGGTTTTTGAAGTAGAGAAATGTTTCTATGATGATTTGAGACCCTTCCGCCTTCTAAAAGTGGAGGGAGGGATCTCCATATAAATGAAACACAAATTTTTGCATAACTCGAGAACTAATCCAGCAAATGGAACCAAATTTGGCATATGGAGGTTTTGAAGGAGAAAAATGTTTTTATGGTCATTGAGACTCTTCCGCCTTCTGAAGAGGGGGGGGCTTCTCAAACAAATGAAACACGAATTTCTGCATAACTCGAGAACTAATAAAGCAAATGGAATCAAATTTGGCATGTGGAATTTTTTGAAGGAGAGACATATTCCTATGGTGGTTTGAGACCACTCTGCCCTCTGAATGAGGAGGGGTCCCATAGCAAATGAAACGCAATTTTCTGCATAACTCGAGAACTAATCAAAGCAAATGGAATCAGATTTGGCATGTGGATTTTTTTTTTTGAAGGTCAGACATATTTCTATGGTG
>JASCZW010012841.1:0-27286 GCA_034211315.2 Aedes japonicus
GAAAGGACAATCAGTTACACGAGGCCAGAACTGCTGAATTGTACATTGCTTTTTTGGGGCAGTTTTCTAATATAAAAAGGCTTGCTGAAAAATCCTCAACCCGGTTATCAGAATCAGTAGAGTACAACTCCAGATGACGCCCGTACATACACAAATTACACAACTTAGCTCGTTTTAAGTTTCTACAAACTACATAGATTGACTTGACTGCATCGTCCGAGCAATATCGTTGCCATGTTTGGTGGTATAGCGTTTGGCTACACTGACTCCGCCCCTTAGTATATTGAGGTGGTTTGAAAAAAAGTCGATTGAACGAACTGTCAAATCGGTTAACAGACTGCATTACGCACTGTAAAAAATAACACCAGGTCGATCCAATTTCGTGATAAGGTGTGACCCATTTAGTATTCGAACAGAAAAAATTGATTCTTACAGCGACCCTAGCGGTTGGATTTGTAAACTATGACTATCTTATGTGTTCTTTATGACAATATCAACATCAGATTATATTTTTTTTGCGGTGCGGTTCGAACGTGTTTCAGAGAAATATAAAAAAGAAAAAAGAAAGAAGAAAAATAATTGTGCGCAATCATTTAGAAAACCCTTCGTGGTCTGAGCCAAAACTAGCTAAAGTGTAGGGTTTTCCCCGAAACACCGTGTGGTGTGTTTTGAAAAAGTACAGAGAAACTTTGTCGACGGATCGCAAGCCTTAAAGCAGGCATCGGGCGGGTAGTGCCTTAAACAGTATGCATTGAATCAGTATATTTTGTGCATTGCAATATATTTTAGATAATTATTATATTCCGTGCATATTACGTTACCGGCGTTATATACTTTAGGAACTAGGAAAACTGCAAATTTAATAGAAAATTAGTTTTTGATCTTGTTCCAAACTGGATATCAAAATTGGGTCGGCTTGTTGTGTGTTGAACTTCAGTGTGTATGGTTTTATTTGTAACTAGTATCGGATTGAGGTTTGCTCTGACAATAAGTTCGGGTATCGCAGGTTGAAACCAACAATCAATATGCAACTAGCGATTTGAAATTGGTTCACTGTTGTAGAACCCCTTGGTCCGAAGTACACCTTAAAGCCAGCACCTTGCTGTATATTTTTGCGCCTTTGTTTTGATTTGCTGTGTTATTTTGACAGATTATTTGAGAGTGTGTTCGTGTGAGCTTATTATGAGGAGCGCATTATTAAGCTTGGGACAGATGTGCTAGTACTGACTGAGCCAAGAAAAATATCGTATTTGTTCGGGACCTCGACTGGTCTTGTCGAAGCGCCCACTGATGTGGTGGAGGTGTGGTATCACATAATATGTTAAAATATCGAGTCAAAGTCTTGTGGCGTGAGGCGATCGTCGACAAGAAGTTTTGACATGCTAGCAGATGTCACGACTCCGCCACATCAGTGGGCGTCTGGCCTTAGAGTTAGTCTATGTTGGAACTGGTTCCAACCTAGGTTCAAAAACGAATTCGATATTATTTTCTTTTATCTCCTGAAAGCACGTGCATTTTGCATTCAATCCACCACTCTGACTCTGTTCGCATTCGTTGTTTGAGACTCGCACATCACAGTTCAGTGAGCAGCAGCTTCATGGGGAAAAACTCCTTTGTTTTTACATCCGAAGTGCATCAAAAAGTGTCCAGGTCGTCCACAAATTGACAAAGATTTTACATAAGGGCCTAATTGACAAATGAAAATAATGGCTGCTTCCGTAAATTACTCGTAATTGAAAACTCACCTAATCAATCCACCACGGTCATTTCGAAGAGGTTCACCTATCTGATAGAAAAAGTGGCTTAAATTGTTTACGTTTGTCAGCTAGCCCCTAATGCAAAATCTTTGTCGAATTGTGGGAGAAGTGAAAATTTTTCGATTTTTTTTTATTATCAATATTATTATTTATTAGAGACACTTTCCCATTTAGGTGACATTACCCAGGTTACCAATAAGCATTAGCATATGCAAAAAATGAACCCTTAATCTGCATTTCAAATGGAACAAGCATTATATTAGCATTGTATCAGCATCTTGAATGCTATCTGTTGTAAAGTTTGATTTCAAATGCTATTTAAAAGATTGTAGCCTGTAATAAGCATTATCGTTGCATTGCAGTAGAGCAGCCATATATTGGGCCAAAAGCGGCCTTAATGTTGCATTTAAGGTGACTTAATTGCTTGACAGGTTGCCGTAAACACGCTTTGGAACTGCTTTTTGGTTACCAGGGTAGTGATGGGATGTTATTTTATTATGAATTTGTGAATTTATGAATTTATATGTATATTGAGTTTATGAATTGGAATGCATATATTTATATAAATATCCATTGCAATGCATACATTTGATTTCTGCATTGGAATGCATATGTTTATTCATATATGCATTACAATGCATAAATGTTAAAATATGCATTGAAATGCATAAATTTGATAAATACATTGGAGTGCATATTTGATATATTCTTATCAATGTATAAACCTGATTTATCCATTCCAGTGACTAAATAGATCGCATATGGTTTTTGCATAGAATTTTTGCTCTATAGTATATCAGTTTTTCTCCGTGTAGCGTGCAACGGATGCGTCTCCGGGAAAGCTTCAAGTCATACCGTGCCTGTAGACAATCAAATAAATATCAGAAACAGAACACGGTGGCCAGAATCCGTGCCAGCAAACTGTATGATCAGGTGTTAACAAAATTCAATGGCTGTCTCCTCATGGATGATGAAACCTATGTGCCGTGAATTCCGGAAGGTACAGGTTCCATTTTTCTTTTCGGACAAATCTTTACACACGTCCTTCATTGTCACGGTCAATCAAAAGACTGAATGTATCTTCTTTCTATTACATCGCAATGAGGTCTATATGAGGTATAGACCTCATTGATTACATCGTACATCCTATGTTGTTTCCCTCTCACCTCTCATAAATTGCTGTTTCCTAATACTCCCAATCTCTTATCCTCTCTTCTGAATCAACCTTACTTTCGAACCCTCTCAATCATGTTTATTAACATGCAAGCGATTTACGAATTCCTTTGTTTGCCTCATCTAAGAGTGTAACGTCATCACCCCCCTCCCTTCTACTTTGGTAAATTCCCTGTCATTGTGTCCCAGTTATACTATCCTTATGTTTCCGTGCTACTTGTACCTGCCCAGCAAGCTGTGGTCAGCCATCTGCGGCTTAGTTCCTGAAAGGGACTACAGAGATCGAAGATTCTGTAGATGTCGCATCCAAAAGCAGCAATTAATGACTTAAATAAGTTATCTAGCCCTTTCCAAATGATAATGTGACCCATTAACCTCGAGCTAGCCACGAGTAATTGGCATCCCACTTTTACTAATATCGATTTTTGTGTGAACAACAATATTGAACATCGGCTCCGTAGAGTGTTACACACGCCCGAACCTAACAAATAAACAAACTGACTAAAATACAAAAATCATGTTAATTTTTTTATACATATATTAATCTGTTTCGTTTAATCATTTTCTTTTTAATTTTTATCAATCTGTTCATTTGCTCCACTCAATCCCTACATGATGTTAAGACCGATTTCAAACAACTACCAGGACAAAAAAAAAATACTTGGCTATGGCTCGGGGAGATGTTCCTGCCAAATTTAAGTTTGTGTTTGCAGATAAATTTGCACGTAAATACATGATTTGGCAAGGCATCTATAGCTGCGGTAGGAAGACCAAGGTTTTCATCACTGATAAGACATTTAATTCGGAGCTGTACAGAACGGAATGTCTCCAAAAGCGAATATTACCATTAATCAGATCCCACAATGAACCTGTCATGTTTTGGCCAGATCTTGCCAGCTGTCATTACAGTAAAACAGTGCTACAGTCGTATGAAATCATAGGGATTCAGTTTATACTAAAAGAACTCAACCTACCAAACTGCCCCCAGCTCAGACCGATAGAGAGATTTTGGGCTATTATGAAGAGGAACCTGAAGGTAAATGGCAGTGTCGTCAAAAACATCAATAAATTGAGATCCAAGTGGAATAAGATTGCCAAACGATGGATGAGAATAATGTGCGCCGGTATTCCGGGAAAAGTCCGCAAAGTTCTTCGAAATCGAGATGACAAATTTTTCTTAACTTGAATAGAGAAGAATAATTAGTATTTTCCATTCAATTCCAACTACCTTTGCTTATCTTGACAGATACGCGTATTTCGTCTACAATGTGCAGACTTCTTCAGTGTCTCTTACTAATAAGTCGACCCTCTAGGATTTAATTTTTTGTTGTCTTTTCCCTCAAAAGTTCACATAAAGTCGAACATTTAATTTAAAACAGAATACTATTTTGTTAATGTATATCCGAAATATGTGCAATAGTCTATATTCCAATTCTAACTGGGCCACACCTTATCCGAAGTTGGTGAAATATGAAGACACGAAAAAAACCCGGACACGAAAATTTTGTTGTTATAATTTGCAGTTTTTGTCATTGTAACGGCCCGGCATACTTTGATGTGGACGAGTGCCGACGGCAGCAGCTGCGGTCCAGCCGGACTTGGCCATCTAGGATATCGAGGACAGCTGGTTAGCAAAGCAACAAATAATTTATTACTACCATATTTTGAAGACAATATCTAATATCCAGTTTTATTTTATTTTATTTTGTCTATTTTGTTTTGTTTTGTTTTTCGTTATGCTTATCTCTTTTCAGTAACATTGGAGCGGCCCATTTCTTTTGGCGAAAAGTGCTACATATTTTCAGCGTATCGTTAACCAAAACGACCCTTGCTCCTAACCTTTCCCCAACTATCCAACATCCCAGTGATTTCTCGTGGAAGTGCAGAGGATTTCTCGGCTTCCTAAAAAGCGAGTATCATGTCAACAAGTTCCTTCCCATTCCCTACTTGACCAGCATTCGGACACGGCCGGCGCCGGTATTGCTATATAATGGGTCACCAGTTTTTACACATTGAAGATGTATGTTAATCCCAAGCATCATCTGTTGGTTCTTTGTGCAAATACAGCTGATCTGGCAATAACGGAATTGCATCCGTGGGCGGTCAGTCATGCTCATGCTCATGCTCATTGTAACGGCCCGGCATACTGTCCAGTATTCAATGATTGATCAAACATTGGGCCCACTATCATCATTATCTGCTTGACGGTTTAGCAGTAAAGTTTGTTCCCTCCGCTATGCTTTGTTTTTGCGGTTAGACTCGTCCAATTGTAATCCATCTGAAGCTGTGTACCAATTCACGAATTTTAATTTTCACTTAACCTTAATAGATGAAAAAAAAATCGATTAATCAATTAGAATCCCCTTTTGGTTGATCAACAAAGTCAGGTCAAGCAACAGACGTAATCGATTATTTTCCATCTGTCAAGTGTAAGTGATTTTAATTCGTGAATTGGGGCACAGCCTTAGATATTATCGTTGTGTGGTTGTTCGTAACTCGTGGTATTCAATAGTGTAGTGTTTCGTTTTGCTTTTGCGTGTTCCGTCGTGCTGCGTTTTCGAGCCCTCCTCGTGTCTTTCCGATGTTTGGCCATCTGTTCGAGGTGACAAGCAGCGTTGCCAGGTGGATTTATACAATATCGGTATTGCTTATTAAAAAATATCGGTATTTATCGGTATAAAGTAAACTTCAGATATTTTTCAAGTGAACTATAGTTTAATTATGATATAAGATTACAATATATTTTGGCGATCATTTTTCTTCTATTTTCAAATTTTATATGAACAAAGTTTGACGTAAACATAAAAAATAAAATAAAAAATGCATTAGCCATTTTTTTTTTATTTTTACCATCTCGAGGTTGAATATGTATACTTTGAATAAATATACTTTACAATATATATTTTTTCGAATACACACTTCTTAAGATGTTATTAAGATAACAAAAGTCATGTATAGCGATAAGGATTTTGAGCCAACTCCCATTGTGCTAAGCACATCCCTTATATTTTTATTAAATAGATTTTAACACAAAAACGGATTAACTCTAGTGTATACCGCTTCCAATTTTATACACATTTCCATACATACCACTGGATTTGTTAGTCACGAAAAGTTAAGATATGATCGATTATTCAACACTGCTTCTTGAGCGCATAGTGTATTTAGCACACGGTAGTATTGTAGCGCTCTACCCTATCAATAAACTGATAATTTCCTTGAAAATCTAATATTAAAAACCATAAATGTATAAAGTATTGTTGCTTGTTAATATAGGACAGATGAGTTTATTTTTAGTAAAATTACAACCTGTCTTCATTTGTTAACGCATTTAATATCATAATTAAACTCGATAGTTTTATCACAGACATACAACCATAACACTCCAAATTTGTTCATCGTACGTGCATTTAAGACTAATTCAAATGTTTCTCGCGTTGAGTTTCGAACGGGCGAACTGCATATCGAGATTTCTCTTCTTTGATCCGAAAATAATTGATAACTACAGGTAAACGAGTTGGCATATCCGTTGGGATAAAGGATAACTCCGTCTTGCAGGTTAAATACTGGAACTTGCTTTGACTAAGATATTAGCCAAAAATCGACTAAGAGAAATTGATCAATGCAATTACCTCCGTATGAAACTCAAAGCGATGTTTGATAGTTGGCATTTAATTCCCTTGCGTTTGACGTATAAGAAATGTTAAATGTATTGTGGCTTTCTGTGGTTTTAATCAATGATACGAAAATATATGCCATTGGCTAAAGGATAATGTTGAAACTTAACACTAATGAAATGTTTTGTGTGACCGAATGAAGCTTTTTTATTCCTTTATTTTGTTTTTTTATTTATTCAAATCTGGTGCAGTTTTAATTAAGAAAATATTTTCTGAAAAATAATTAATAAGGGGTAAGAAAAATAAAAAATAACACGCTGATAAATAATAAACCAAATATAATGTTGAAATAACTTTCATTAAAAAACGGTATTTATCGGTATAAAAAGTTGGAAATCGGTATTTTCAGAGCCCGTGTCGGTATATCGGTATTGAGAATAAAAATCGGTATAAATACCGATAAATCGGTATACCTGGCAACGCTGGTGACAAGCTTCAAAGCTACGCTCAGGAACGAGCTTGAGGCTGCGCAAATCCATCCGCTGTTTAAGCTCAGCAGCATGGACGGACACTAAGATCATCTGCTCCACCGAAGCAGACTTGAAGGAAACGAGACAGTTCTTCGAATCGAAGCAGCTCGAGTACCACGACATCCCTAGAAACAAGCCACTGAAGATGTTTATTCGTATACCGCCAAAGGCAGTAAACCATCGCGATTTTCTGTACCTGTCCTCGGTGAAAATGAATAACCTCCGCAAAGTGCGAGCTCTCTCCAACGTACATGTTGAATGGGAGCCGTCCCGCTCCAAGAAGTGTGACATCACTAAACATGCGAACTGCCTTTGCTTCGGCCATGGAACAAGAAACTGTCGCAGGAAACCGCACCGCGGCAAGGAATCTGCCGAGCCCAAGTTTGCCAACTGTGCGTCGAATCATGATGGTCTCATGCGAACGGTATTTATTGAAATTCCGAGGAAGGCGTCCACACGTAATCAGAATGAGCGCATCCAATATCAACCTCCTCCAAATAACGTGGAGAGCTTCCCGCCGCACCGGTACCGAGTGACAAATTTGCCGCCTCTCCAGTTGAACAATCGGCAGAAAATCCGCTAGCCGGCCTCTTTTGTTCAACAACGACTCGAAATGTAACTTGCAGCTCGGTGTTATTCCCACATACACCCTGCTAAGTAGTCTATTTCCGAATTAAACAGCAATGACATTGGGTAGTGACGGTAGTAATTGCTACCTGCATTGGGCTGTCCTGCCTAATGGTAACCGCAAGAAGGTTGGTTTGAGGTCGAAGAAGAGCTTACGCATTGTTTCGTCATTCAACTGGGTGCTATGTGGGTGAGAAAATAAGACTTCAGAATTATTAGCTCACGTTGAACATACTAGGTCATGACCAGGGCCGCCAAGTTCTTCGTGTTGTATGCATATCAGCATCTCCGATCGGGGGATTATCCTTTCCTGCTCGACCTTCGTCAACAGATTCTTTCTTAAGCACCGGTTCAATACCGCTATAATATTATGGGAAGTAGGTCGCGCTCCGTGACTGACGTGTTTGTGCTTCGCTGCTTGTTTTATCTGCAAATTTTCGAGAAAATTTGATATTTAGTGGAAATTATTGTGTAGTGTTGAACTTTTCATCTTGATAATGATTCGGTCACTAAAGAGTTGATTGCGGTCCAACACGAGGCTTTCGACCGGTGTAACAACAAAGTGTCCCCGGTGCAGACGGAACCCCGAACATACAGCCTTGCGGCGAGATGTTTGGTTAATGGTCGTGGAGCGTTCATGGTCGACCATCTCCTTAAGAACAGAATGTTATCTGGAGGGTACGCGGACCTGCTCTGGTTGCTCGATGTTACAACCACAGCAATGGAATGTTCTGGAAACCCGGGTGAGCTCTTTCCATTTTCTCCTTTTGTGTCCCATTCCAATATTTTTTGTTTCAATATGTATGTATATGTATGTGTATGTACACTCAGTGGCATGGGAGAGGCCGAGCGGGGTTTTGTTGGCGGAAGACTCCGTGTTCGGCCTCCTGTAACTTTGTCAATTGTCAGTGTTTTTGGATGAAGATTTGACAAAATTATGCAAAATGTGTGAATCTGGTGTGATCAGGGTTTCATGTTGATAGGGTTTATGGATTTGGGGTTGTCGTGGCATGTGTGAGGGGAGTCATTTTTGGACGTGGAGATTTCAGGGGTCCGTGTTTCTGTGAAGGGTTTGGGTGGCATATTGGAGGTTTCTTCGGGGCTTGTAGGGGTACGGGGGATTGTGTGGGCGGGATTTGAGCTGTTTCCATAGGGTGGTTTGGACTGCAGCTGCGTCGGGGTTGACGTACCAACGTGGGCATTTCCCTTTTTCACCCGATGCTGGCTTTGCTGAGGTGTCGGTGCGGGGAGGAAGCCGAGGTGAGTTTTATTAATAATACTGTATAACACTGTATACTTAGTTTTCACAAACCAATTCATACTGAATGCCATATTTTCAAAGTTCTTCGTGAGTTACACTAGTTGTTTGGGATATTTCACGCGTAACAAATCATGTGTATTAATAAGATGAATTCACCTCGGCTTTTTTTCTTTTTTTTGCACCGATGTTTCGGCGGGGTAAGTATCGGGTGAGGGGGGGAGGTGCTCGTGTTGGTGTGTCAACTTTGACGCCAGCTGTGGTCCGGACCACTTTGTGGAGGTGGTTCGGGTTTTGTCCGCATTGTTTTCTGTATTTTTGTAGGCTGTGGAGGGGTTTTTAGTGTGCTACCTGGGCCCTTCACAGGGGTGCGGATTTTTGGGGTTGCTGTGTCCAGGAATGGCTTTTTTCACATATGTTGTGATAGCTTCGGGTCTGTAGGTTTTGTCGGCATGGGGTTTTGATCGCATAGGGTCTATACATTAGTTATTAAATTGACAGGTTTTCATTTGGAAGTATTGATGGTTGGCGGGGAGACGGGAGGTTGAACAACGTGGTTTTTGGGGGCAGGGTTTTGCTCGGCTTTTTTTTTTATTTTGTTTTTTTTTGCTACTGAGTGTATGTGTATGTTTGTGTATACATGTGTATGTATGTGTGAATGTTTATATAGTTTTATAATTAATAATATATATATGATCACATCACTTATCAAGGTGAATCCTGATCCATCGAGCCCTACCCTAGTAACATAGAAAACCCTCCTGTGACCTTTGTGGGAATGCAGAGGTAAACACGGTCCCCTAATCAGCAAAGGTCACACTAACTTTCCTTCCCTATTCCCAACTGATTGCAAGGACGTGGCCGGCGCCGTTATTGATTATTAAAAAAAAATGAGTCACTGAAACGTGTACAGTGAGAATGGTCGGTTACTCCCAGCCCCATTCAGTTGATTCATTGTGCAATTTCACTGATTCTGATCAATCACGGAGTAGCAACCATCGATACGTGCAGTCAGTCAAGCTAAGCTAAGCTAAGCTAAGCTAAGCTAAGCTAAGCTAAGCTAAGCTAAGCTAAGCTAAGCTAAGGTTCAATACCGCTATAATATTATGTTGTTTTTTTCCTACATTGAATAAGCACAGTATACCACGTCCAAACATTGATGATGCTTTTTAATTTCTGGTTCCCTTTGGGGTTAAACAAATTAAAAGGAACGCACTTCAGGACCATCGTCAACTGGCCTATGAAATTCAATCACTCGCTAAACATGTAAAATTGTGGATCACCCAAAAAGTTGGTGTTGGTGTACCTGATTCCTCGCGACAGACATTTCCAATAGGCACCTGATGAAAATATGAGCACTATGAAAAGAACTGTAAGAAATACCACTTTAAAATAACGGACTTGAAAAAAAAAATGTCAGACGAAAAAACACGTCAGCTCATGGCCAAAGCACACTTTGATCCCTTGCTGCGTATTATTTCTCGAGAACGTTTTCAAACAGACGTATCGGATTTTGTAAACAGAGAGGGGAGCAAAGATTCAAACGTAAATTTCTTATAACACTCAGCACTCTCACGGAAAGTAGCATCACCATGATCTTACTCAAATACGTGCCCCAGATCCGTGAACTGCAGTCGTGAATTCGAGAACAAGCAAAAATACACCGTGAACTGAATCACGTAATCATCGTTTGAAGGGAATTCGGATTCGAACCTAGAACGTTGACGTAATCAGAAAAATTAGTAATCTCCATTTAATTCCAACTACCTTTGCTTATCTTCGACAGATACGCGTGTTTCGTCTACAATGTGCAGACTTCTTCAGTGTCTCTTACTAATAACTCGACTCGAGTTAAATTTCAAAGTATCGTTCATAAGTTTAACCTTATGTTATTTTTAAATTTGTTTGCCTGAGTGTAGTTCACGGTCCGTTTTCCCTTTCGGAAACGCTTTTTTTTTTTCTGTGTTGGGAAATGTTTTTTCTTGTGTTGGTGGTGCAAGGTTGCATGAAAGTGCTAAGGGTGTCACGCATTTAACGCTTGAATCTTACTTTCCCTCTTTGTTTAAAAACCCGGATACGTCTGTTTGAAAAAGTACTAGTGAATTGTTCACGCTCAAAACACTCTCATTTTCACATTAATTACGGTCTCTTTTTTTTCTCACAGAAATGTTACTCAATTCTTAAGTAGATTACTTTTCGTGTAGGTCCACTGTCTATGAAAATTGAATAGAATTTCAGTGAGAAAAAAGAAGATGGCAAGATTACTATCGTTTTTTCGTACCAATTTTTCCGGGAATATCTTTGTGATTTTTGCCTAGGTCCACATTTCGCCTCCTTTTAATTTAAAAACCTAGACTTGGAGCAAGATTTCCTTTGTCGAACTGTCAGAAAGTACTGCATACTTCGTCATTGGATGACCGGAAGAGATCACGCTCGGTGAGAGCAGTACGATCGATTAAAATCGCCAAGGAAAGGATGCGGCGAAAATCATAGCGGTCGATACAAGTGCCGATCTGAATGGTTCGAAATTGTCCATGCAAAATATTTTGAAACAAGAACTGGGAATACAGGCATACTAAAAGTGAAAAGTTTATGGAGTTTCTTATTCTATTGCTGCTCGCCGGGAAGGAGTTAGTCTTCTCGACGAAAAATGATTTGTCCTACAGCAGTCCCGGGACGTGCAGAGCTTCAGATCGTGGGCTTCCACTTTGGAAAATGGGCACCATATAGCGACAGGAACATTTCACGGTTCCAAAGTGCGGCGTCGGTCATGATTTAGGGTGAAATTTGCAAGTGTGGTAAATTACTGCACATTTTCATAGAATTTTGGAAAAAGTTCTTCCTTCTTTCTGTTAAATTCTCGAACTTTTTGTGGTACACCCGCCATCAGCTTCCGTACGGTATCCTTAGATACGTCCGCCGTGACGATTCCAGATCTTCTATTGAAATCACAAATCATCGGTACCATTCGTTTTCTTCTCAGTTTCGAAGAGATTCCGCTTAACAAGTGCCTACTTCTCTATTGGGCGGAATTCTGGCCAGTTTGGTGGATTGGATGTTTTTGGTACGTATTTGACTTCTTGTACCTTTCAAGACGGATTTCGTATAGTGACAAGAGGTCAAATCAGGCCAAAACAGAGCTGGAGAGTCGTGACTTCTGATAAACGATAGCAACCGCTTTTGCAGATATTCTTTCTCGTACACATCCTTATTGATTGTGCCGGTAGAGACGAAACTTATAGATTTTCGACCACAACTACATATAGCCTACCAAACCGTATACTTCTTCTTGAACTTGGACACCTTCTTTGTCGGGGAATGCTCGGCAATTGCGTTCCTTTGCATTACCGTATAAAAAACCAGACCCGGAAGCTGTTTAAAGTCTTCCAGTACGTATGTTTAGTCGTTCATTATGATATAAGAAAATGTTTGCAAAAAACGGTGTAAAGCTCCCTAGCACGACTTTTTGCAGTGAAATTTTGCTTGTCATCACGGTTGGGCACCTTTTTCACTTTGTACGCCTTCAGTGCTTGCCTCTGCTTCATTTTTTGTTTGTTTGATTTTGACTTCCAAACTTTGCCTGCCACATATTTAAATAGATAGATCGGGATTTTTCTCTATAATGGCTACCACCATCCTGTCCATTTATAAGGAGCATACTTTTCGTTTTGTTCCACACAGAAAAAAATAATTAATTTTAACAAGCGCGTAAAATTTCCTCTCGTTTAGTTTTAACCCAAAGGAGGCGTAAACAACGAAGTTGTATGCAATTTTCCCTGCACCATACCACAATGTTGGTAATCTGTCATACAACAGGCTAGATGCAGGCGTTATCTGACCTCAATTTACATGAAATATCCCATTAATTTCTGCCAAATCTAGCATTCCCTTTATGTGCATTAGAAAACGCATAAAATTCAATGTTTCTTTTTATCTGTGCAGTTTGTTTCCAACCTTCCCATCTACAATCAAGCGCTGGTCCAATGATTTGCAAACACAAAACATTGTACTTTTCTGAAGTTTTAGTTTCTTAACCAGATCGCGTACCGATAAATTTGAAATTTGCTGCCATTTGTACACAGATAAAAAGAAACATTGAATTTTCTGCGTTATCTAATGCACATAAAGGGAATGCTAGATTTGCCAGAAACTCATGAGATATTTCATGTAAATTTAAGCCAGATAACGCCTGAATCCAGCCTGTTGTATTAAAGATTGGAAATATTGTTGTATGGCACATGAAATCGTTGCAAACAATTTTGTTGTTTATGCCTTCTTTAGCTTATATTTAAACTACGGGATATTTTACACGCTTGTTAAAATTAATTATTTTTTTTCTGTGTACGATATGCGTTTGTGCATATCCACTTGATTCGACGCCATTTTTTCTGAATGTAAAAAGAATGTAAACATTTTGTACCACGAATTGATGTGGAGAGTTTTAGCTGTCATATAAGTGAAACGTATCAGCGACCAGTGAAATAATTCAAAACCTACACTGAAAGAAAAGTGACCGAAATTACACTGTCAGAAAAGTGCCGAACCTGATAAGCTTCTAACAGCTTAGATTTTAATAGCTCTTCAGCAAATCCTGCATCAGCCGTCCACCCAACAACCGCTGCTACTGCGTTCATCAGATTTTTTCGATCCGGGCATTAGTTATTTTTTTCGCTTATTATTACATCATCTTTGTAGAGTAAAATCTCTGTATTGAAATTTACTTTTAATTGATATTACGAAATCGAAGGTAGAAAAAACGAAGCTATTCGTTGTTTTCTTCAGCAAAACTGATTTGTTGTTTTCATGAAGGTATCTTCGTAATCAATGACACACGCACAAGAGTCAAAAGCTCGAATTATTTGTTGACACAGGAAGAACATTCGTGCATTCTACGAAAACAATTCAAAGAGCTACGAATATTTTGCTACAAATTAAAAAGAAACGCCATTCTGGTAGTTGCATGAATGACTGAGAGATCTACTATATCGACTCTAAATGTGATTTGATAAAATAGCGCAACCAGGTTATCCAGCGTTTTTTGAAAAAATTTCTGACATGCGATTCCATCCTGTATTTTTAGAAAGAGCTGTTACTAAATCCGTGGTCGATCTCAATAGGTCACTACCTATTGTGAAGTTAAAACTTTCAACAGCGTTTTAATTTTCATTATTCGAAAAAAAAATTGCCGCCGATCCCAGCAGCAACATCATCATGCATGAGTATGATAGAAGAGAAACAGCGATTGGCTGTTCTTCTCAAAATTTATTTCGTACATTATACAAAAAGGTATGGGGTGATTCAAAAATGACGTCCACTCTTTAGGGGGGGGGGTATCAAGTTTGTGACAATATGTGACAGGGGGGGGGTTATAAAAATGTGACATCCAACAATTTTGCATTTGGTAATCTAAATTTGTCAGCGTTAATACGAAAACAAAGGCGTCGAAAAGTTTGAGTGTACGGTAAATGAAAATACACATTTTACTTAGTTGTGTGAGTGCATAAAATTTATTTAATGCTGTCATACATGTTCTTATCGTCAATGAGCACGAAGTTTGATTTTGTTGAAAATCCTATTGTGTTGTATTTTGTCGTGCATACCCGCTGTGCAATTAACAAGCCAATCGTGGTGTGTGAATACTGGCGAGATATAAAAAACGAATCCTATTGTGAAGAACTTTTCAAATCGAAAATCAGCACCTTAAAAACGGAAGCTTCGAAACCGAAAGATATACTTAAGGTTTTTAAGCCAGCAGACCTTCTGTTGCGTATGTTTTTCGTCTAATGTAACTATATATTCTTCAATATTTGTGCTGAACTGTAGATATTAACTTTAAGTTAACATTATTTTAAATAAATTCAACTTTTACTTACACTTTAAATGTGTTTTAATTAATAATAAAATTTAAGCTATCTGATCTAAATTTTAACGTGTTCGTAGTGTTACTTTGTGGTCGCTTTTATTCGCTAGAGGTATTGTGTAGACAGACAACCGAAACAACTGTCAAAGTTATGTGGTAGCGTTAGTGCTCAAGGCGGTTGATTTCAAATCAACCCAGTTGGCTTTGGGATGGTACTGAACGACCTGGCCTCTGTCGCTGTCAATGACCCATTAGCTTCTGCACAGTGGTACTTCCCACCATTTTGACCACTTTTGGCCAATCTTTTTAAAAATTTTGGATGTCGTCCGCTGGTTTTATGAATTTTCGAAGCTTTGCTTTGGTTAAAGCCCAAAAAATCTCGATTGGCCGTGACTCCGTGCAGTTCGGCGAATTCATGTCTTTCGGCACGAAACATACATTTTGACTTTTGTACCATTCTAAAGTGTTCTTTGCGTAATGACATGATGCCAAATCAGGCCAAAACACTACTTGACTTTCGTGCTGCCTGATCATCGGCAATAATCGCTTCTGGAGACATTCCTTAACGTATTTCTGAGTGTTCATCGTCTCCGTTGTGATGTACGGACTAGATGTTTTACCACACTCGCATATTGCCTGTCAAACCATAACCTTCTTACCGAATTTTTCGGTAAAAATTGCCTTCTCCGTTTCGGGGATGTCTTTGTCTTCGCTTACAGTATAGAGTTGTGATCCGGGAAGCGTTTTGTAATCTAGTTTCACATACGTTTCATCGTCCATTATTATACACCCACAATTTCTACACAATAACGAATCGTAGAGTTTGTGGGCCCCGTGGTTTCAGTTTCGGCGTGTTTTGGGTTCCTTTGGGTTTTTTCTGCTTCCTGTATGTTTTTAGCCCAAGTCTTTCTTTGGCACGCATGACGTTACTCGACGACGTCCCTAGTTTTTTTCGCAACATCTCGAGCGGAAGTTGCTGGGTTTCGCTTGTAGGCATCCCAGATCTTTTTATAGATATCCGGACTAACAGGACCGGATTTCCGACCACTCTTCGGCGCATCTTCAAACGTACACTGTTCTCTATATTTTCGATCCGCAGATCGTACAGCTCCGACGCTTATACTCTCTTCCTTGGCCAATTTTCTTAAGGAGAGTCCGCTCACAGTGCACCATTTGTGCACGATACTTTTTCGTTGTTCCGGAGTAAGACCGCGCATTTTGATAGGTAACACAAAACTGAGCACTTTTTTGATGCTTTGTCATTCAGATATGTGCAAACAAAAGGACGCAGCCAAAACATGTTGAAATATTTCATTATATTCAAAATTACCGTTAAAATAAGGTGTGCTTATACTTTCTAATAGTCATTCGTTGCTGAAGACGTTGGTTGATCTTGGTCAGCATGGAGCGTCAGCTGTGCAGAGAGGTGAGGCTATGAATTTAGAGTAACATGTACATTTTTTATAGCAACAACAGCATTGTTAAAAATAAATACGTGGGCGAACAATCTTTTCAGTTAGCATAATCTATTTTGAAAGTAACATATAGGGGAGATGTACCTATATTAATCTCATCACTTTGCAATTCATCCTACTTGAAGTAAAACGATATACACGTGACAGGATAAGTTATTAATGTTTGTTGTAGTTATTTAACGTAAGCAAACATTATTAGAAAACGAAACCGATCCTTCAACTGCTCAATTGTTTGATTCATCGTAGGATGAATATAGGAACAATGAGATTAATATGGGGGCAGTTTCCCTATATCATAAATCTTGAAATCTTGATTTTATAGAATATGGGACAGTGCTTGATGATGGGGGAGATTGCGGTCAGGAAGAACCTGCTACTTTAAAAAAGTTTATAATTAAGGAATCGAAAAGTGCTTGAAATTTTCTTTGCAATAAAAAATATGATCTAGATTAAGTGTTGCACACAATTTCAACGTTTAGGGAAACGGTCAGGAACTTTGAATAAAACACTATCCTTTGCAAAAAAAAAATCAATCAATTTATTTTCAACAAGAAATTATGATTTCAATCCTGTATGGAAATTTCAAAATAGGGTAAAATTATGAAATTCGATAACTGATCGTCTTAGGAAAACATTCTTGTGGTGGAAAGTGCTTTAAATTATCTCAGCAAGCTGAAAAATTATGCAATGGCAAATTTTTTACACAAAAGTTTCTAGGGCTCAGGAAAATCGAAAAATAACTTCGTCTATACCAAAATTGCCCACAAAATTGAAATATATATTTTTTGAAACCCATGTCAAGGTGCGATCATTTCCTGATCTCCCAGTATGAAATATCAGAGGAATTTCCTAGACTGTTCAATGTAAATCACGAAAATCCTCGATATATTTCAAAAACAAAAAACTCACCGCTTTCAAATTGTATTGTTCTAAAAATCAAATTTTGCAATCAAAAACAATTATTTCTGTTGGAATATTCATGATTTCATTTCTTTTTCACTTTCTGATCATATTCTTTTTCGGACTTTTGAGTAATTTCAAGATTTTTCAGTACTTTTTTCTACGAGTCATGATGTTTTGCGCATCTTCTCTACAAGAAAAATTATGTATGTTTCCATATAATTTTCCATATCTCGAGAACAACATTCAATATCGATATATCAAAATTTGCAATCGCATAAAAGTTGGTTTGATTTTTTTCGCCAGTCAAACGGTGTTTTTCTGGTTGTTCCGAACAATTTTCCTGAACCGTGAAATAATGTTGTGTAAAATATCTTTCCAGAATATTGATTAGAAAATTTCAAGCACTTTTTACAACTCAATTGATGTTTTACAAAGTTTGCACTGCAAACTTAAATTATTCACCAGAGCTGAACTGAGATGAGTCAATGGTGTTTAAGCCAGATTTTGCCCGATTATGGGGTAACTTTTGCTCAAAAATCTGTTACTTATGCACAAAAGTGAGGAAAAAACAGCGGTTTCCACATTATACCCGGGGTTATCTCATAGATGTGTAAGTGCATTTTAGAGTGTGGTTCATGAGTTATGAATTTTTAAAGTAAGTATTATTGGAAAAACTAAAAATGATATAAACTCAACTAAAACTCCCCATTTCTTAAATTTTATCCATTGTAATCTAGTTAGTTCGATGGTTGTAGAGATGTTAAAGTAGCCACTCATACCGATGTGGTCTAGAGAAAAAGCTACGAATCACCATGTTTTAATAAAGCTTTGTTTTTGAATCTTCAACAACTATCGCAACTTTAATATTTATCAAGAGTAATAAAAATATTCAATGCAATTATTAATTGAATAGGCATTTCTGAATCATTATCAGTCAAGTTTTCCTTCTACTTTTCAACTAAGATTATTTTTAATTCAAAACTGAAATGTTTCTTAAGTGAATGCAGTTTAAAAAAAAAATATTTAAAAAACTACGTTTTTTGCAGAAGAAAAAATGTTATATGATAAGTTTTGTCCATCTTTTACGAATATCTTGATTTATATCTGCCAGTTATTTCCATCAAAACACACTTCCCTTATCCGTGGACACATGTAATTATGTAAATGATTCAATTTGAACTAAAATAAACGTTATTATTGAAATCGATAAAACCAATATGCATATATTCTTTTTTTCAGAAGTGTGACATCCCATACACCCCCCCCGGGCGCTCTAATCATATTTGTGACAAAGTGTGACAGCATTTCCGCAAATAAACAGTAACATGATACGTTTGTTTTATGTACAAAATCCATGTTTACGAAACGAGTGAAAGTTAATTTATGAAAATAAAGTTTCAGTGTGTTCTAGCCGGAACTGCGTTGAAAATTTGTTTCATTGGCTACGAGAAAGAGTGGCACAGAAAAGATTGAGCCTGGTGGAATACCATTACTATTCTGCAATTCGTGAGTGAGCATGACTTTCCTAGAAGTACTGGCAGTTCTGATATCTCACATCTTTTCTTCATTATTTCACCGAAGCATCATCAAACGAACCAATGAATAAGTTGAAACACAATACCCAATCGTTCCTAGATGCCTGCATTTCATTAGGCAATAGCGAAGAATCCTCCAGATCTTTCGAATGATTCCCCTGAGCAGTATCACATCACCACTTGCTGTTCGGCCTGCGACTATAGGCAAAACAAAAACGCCAAACGCGGCTAGAGAACTCTCTCAAAGGAGCTACACACTTCCCTAAGGCAGGAAAGGTGAAAATATGATATCACTGCACTGAATCACATCAAGCCACATCGCCAATCGCAAACGCAAACCAACAACAATCAATTAGTAGTACGAAGCATGGGAGTGGATGTGCTCTACAAGCCAATAAAGAACGAAGACAAGCATTTTCATTGGAAAGCAAACAGTTCCTTGCTCGGTTCAACCCGAGTATGATGGTTGGTAACTTGATGAATAAAGCCAAGTTAATTAATTTAATAAGAACAGAAGAAAAAAAAACCGAACGACGCTGCCGACGACAGGCCGGTGTCGCGTTGCCCCGGTCGCTTTTTTACTACAACCATGGAGCATGCACCGGTACGACACGATCAAATTCGAACCACATGTTTGGCCCAGTCAGTCATCCGCCGTTGTGCGATGGATGAAATCGTAGATCCTCTCGCTACAAGCGTAAACATCTCAGCACGACAACGACGACGACGACATCGCCGCAAACAACAACGAGACAATCTTTATAGCCGGTGCCATTTACCGATTTTTTGGACTGATTCCATCAGATTCGTTACTTTGTCGTTTCAGGCAGTTTTGATGCTACCCTCTCTGATCTAGATCCCATTAGGAATGAGAGGGGCGGAGGTTCGAGGTTAAGGAGAGTCTCGTCGTCTAGAAGTTAGTAGATCGAAAATTTGAATAATTATCCGTGTTTCGTTTTTGATTTCCTCTCACGGTCTCTGGGCAGGCTTACATACATATGTGCGATACTTGGTGGAAATTTTAGATCGAGACAAAGTATACGATCGTGTGATATGGTTGTACGTCCCGACGAGGTGCAGCTGTGCTCGGATCCTCTGACGAATGCGATCGGAGTAATTAGTGTGCTCTTCTAAAATTACATTTGCTATTGCCATTTTGGCAACTATTTTGCTCGGTTTAATGTTAATGCAAATGATGGGGCTCTATCAATTCAAGTGTTATTTCGCAGAAGGCAATAAATCTCGGCGTAAAGGTGACATTCTGTACAGTTCATTACAATTTGATGACAATGATAGCCGATTTACCTGAATGAAAAGCAAATGTTTTTCAAGCCGCTCTAAACATATCTGAAGAAATGTGCCTAACCTACCAATCAGGTTGCCATAGATACCGATCGATTATCTCCAGCTGTCAAGCCTGGACATAATAATGTTTAACACCATTCCTTCGCACCGGCAAACGGCGACTAATCGAAACCAATCAATCAATTCGCGTGAAAATCTCGTACCCAAGCAAGTAGTGATTTGTACCAATCTGTGTCAACCCGATCTCTGAAATAGAAAAAAAAAATAGGGGGGACTGACTGATTGACTGATAGCGACGACTTTTGTTGACACGTTTTTCTTCATCGGTGCCAAAAATTAGCAGGCCATGAGGCTGATCATGTTTGACAGCTTGGTTTGCTCCTGCATGATAGGCAATTATTGCTGTTCAACGCCCTGCTGTAATGATTGATTGTGAAGAAATCCACACTCTGATGGGGTCACTTTAATTGACTGCACACAGGCTATAATGTGATATCGATGTCGGTAAAGGATAGACCTCGGGGTGGGTTTCATATCATATGAATACATGGGTCAAAGCGTCGGGTGAGCAAGCAACAAAATGGCTTTTTAATGACCGGATGTTTTGGAAGCACCTCCAGTCGAAAGGTGTCGCAAATGATATAGGCATTGGGTTGAATCACTTTTACAAACTGACCTTTTCCTCAAACCATAGTTCTTGTTGTGAATCCTTCTGCTGTAAAAAATAAGCGTTATTTATTTCGGGACAAAGAAGATTGTCTATTTGTGGTTCTGCCTTCAACTTAGATAGATGGAAAACACTGTTGGCTTGCACATTTGACAATAAATTCCATGGAAAATGCCTTCATGCCTTCGTTATTCACAGAAAACAAAGTAGATGAAGTGATATTCTTATTTGCAATAAGTTGCAAAAAGCCACTGAATTTTAAGTCCGTTTTGAGTCACTTCCGTCAAAATTGGAGTCACTCAAATTTGGGTAAAAGAGTAAATGACAAAAGTCGACAAACTGAAAACAGCCATCTGACATAAGTAACTCAGTTAAGCACTTTAAAAGACGATATGTATATGGTGAGATATTTTTCGGGGTAGAATTTCTGTGTTTAGCACCACTGTCCCTAAATTTCGACAGTATGCACTATCAAATGATGAATAAATAGCTCTGTTCAGGGCAGTCTGATTTTTAAGTCGACCAAATTTTACTATTTACTATTAACTTCGGAATATTACTAAGATTATATGAAAAAATAAAGAACTTGAAAGAAGTTCAGTATGCTTCTCAGAAGTTCAATAAACTTATTGGAAATTACCAGAACTTTCAGAAGCCGATTAACCTTCCCAGAAGCTATTTTGACTTCCAGTTGGTGCATCTTTGATAATAAAAAGCCGAATACAACAAATATTTTAATAATTTATGAGAAATTAAAAAAAACTGCGAACTGGGTGGATTTGCAAAACTTTTAATAAGTTGGTGGCATTTATATAAGATGAATAGCATTTCCGAGATGTTGTTAAACCATACAAGAACATTTTAGAATCTCTAAGATTGTGATACGGTACAAATTACGTGAATTTGATTAAGCATTAAAAAACTAGTTGGTATTTCTATTCTGGTTTTGGTTCGGTAAGATATGTTTATTCTGGTTTTGGTTGAAAACTTAAGTACCCTTAGCTTTGGGCTGTTCCCTAAACTATCGGAAAGTTTCTCGAGATTTTGGGAAGAACCTTGAACCTCTAAGAAGCTCCCTAAACTTATGGAAAAATACATGGAATGGTTCCTAAACTTTTGAGAATGCTCAACAATCCTTAGAAGCTTCCTGAATTTCTGGGACGTTTTCTGAAATTCTGGAAAGTTCCTCGATCTTTGAGGAAATTCTCTGAAATTCTTGGGACTGATAAGTACTCTGAGCATCTGGGAAGTTTTTTGAGCTTTTGGGAAGATTCCTAGACTTCTGCGAAATTCTTTTAATTTCTGGGACGTTCGCTGAGTGTCTTAGGTTTCTGAATTTCTGGGAAGTACCCTGTACTTCAAGGAAGAGCCTCGAACTTCTACAAATTCCCTAAACTTCTGAGGAAGTATCATGAAATTCTGTGAAATTCTCTTAACCTCTAGGAAGATCCGGAAACTTATGAAAAGCTTCATGAATTTCTGGAAAGTTCTCTGAACTTAAGGGGTGTTCTCTAATATTCTGGAAAGTTCCCTGAACTTTTAGGAAGTTCCCTGAACTTTTGGGAAGTTCCTTGTAATTCTGAGAAGGTTCCTGGACATCCCTTTCCTAAAAATACCCAAATAATTCTGGAAAGTTCCTTGAATTTCTGGATAGTTGCCTGAACTTTTGGAAAGAACCCTTAAGTTTTTGGAAGTTCCCTGAACTCATGCGAAACTCACTGAATTTATGGAAAAATCCCTGAATTTCTGGGAAGTTGCCTGAACTTCGAGGAAGTTCCATGATTTTCTGAAAAGTTCTCTGATTGATTGGTTCGGTTGGAAACTTAAGGCGACCCTTCCCTGAATATGGGCGAAAATAAGGCAAAGTATGTATTTTTTTGTGGGAGTTCCGATTTGACGATCAAAATCTATTATTATTCAAGATTTCAAACAGATAAAATAATTGTGAAATTTCAAAATGACGGCTACAAAATGGCGATTTCCGTAAGCCTCTGTGCTCAAAACATGGGGCGACAACTTCAAACCTGCAGCCTCTTGTAGTGGACAGAAATCAAATCTAGTTATTGTTTATGAAAGATAATGAAATTTTGTACGGTTTGAACTTAATTTAAATTAAACTTACACTCATTGCAAAGTGATTATTTAAACTTTTTTAATTAATTTTTCGCAACTTTTTTTCATTTCAATTGTGTTTAAAAATTATAAATAATTAAAATTAATGCCAATTTATAGTTCAAGCCGTACAAAAAATTATAACCTTTCAAACTGTTATTTGATGGAGGGAATCGGATTAATAGTTCAAGCCCGGGGCTTGAAGTTAGATTGAAAAACATGGTTTCGAGAAATCGCCATTTTGTAGCCGCCATTTTGAATTTTCACAATTTTTTTTATCTTTTTGAAATCTTGAATAATAATCGAATTTAATCGTCAAAACCGGAAGTTCGTACGCCTTTTCATTCTCCCACAAACAAAAAAAAATACAAACTTTGCCTTATTTTTGCCCAAATTTAGGGGAGATTCCCCTTAAGTACCCTTAGCTTTGGGCTGTTCCCTAAACTATCGGAAAGTTTTTCGAGATTTTGGGAAGATCCCTGAACCTCTAAGAAGCTCCCTAAACTTATGGAAAAATACATGGAATGGTTCCTAAACTTTTGAGAATGCTCAACAATCCTTAGAAGCTTCCTGAATTTCTGGGACGTTTTCTGAAATTCTGAAAAGTTCCTCGATCTTTGAGGAAATTCTCTGAAATTCTTTGGACTGATAAGTACTCTTAGCATCTGGGAAGTTTTTTGAGCTTTTGGGAAGATTCCTAGACTTCTGCGAAGTTCCTTTAATTTCTGGGACGTTCGCTGAGTGTCTTAGGTTTCTGAATTTCTGGGAAGAGCCTTGAACTTCTACAAATTCCCTAAACTTCTGAGAAGTTCTTTATACTTCTTGGAAGCATCATGAAATTCTGAGAGATTTTCTAAAGCGCTAGGAAGATCCGGAAACTTATGAAAAGCTTCATGAATTTCTGGGAAGTTCGCTGAACTTATGGAGTGTTCTCTAATATTCTGGAAAGCTCCCTGAACTTATGGGAAATTCCTTGTAATTCTGAGAAGGTTCCTGGACATCCCTTTCCTAAAAATACCCAAATAACTCTGGAAAGTTCCTTGAATTTCTGGATAGTTGCCTGAACTTATGGGAAGAACCCTTAAGTTTTCGGAAATTCCCTGAACTCACGTGAAACTCCCTGAATTTATGGAAAATTCCCTGAATTTCTGGGAAGTTGTCTTAACCTCTGAGAAGTTCCCTGATTTTTTAAAAAGTTCCCTGATTTTCTGGGATGTTTCCTAAACATCAGGGAGAATCGCAAAGCTTCTAGGAAGTTTCCTAAAGTTTTCTAGGAAGTTTTCTAAGAAGTATTCTGCACTTCTGATAAGTTTCCTGAATTTCTGGGAAGTTCACTGAATTCATGCGATTTTTTCCCACGTTTTGGGAAGCATTTTAGTTCATCAGTTACTTCACCACTTCCTGGGTTGAGGAACGCCTAGTTGATACCCCAATGGTCACATTGGGGTCGAGAGAACTTGCTGAGGAACCGTATGCCAACATCCATAAGACTGCACTTTTGTAACGGACTCTGGCCGACCATACAAACTGTATCGCAACTTAGCTGGAAAATGTCATCAGATGACTAGTAAGTCGTATAATGTCCAGGAACATCTCCCTTGGCATGCGAACACGACGCAGAAAGTGCTTTCCGCTGTAGGTTAGTGTATCGCTAAAGTAGCCCTGTTACAGCTTCTGATGACCGGAACGGAAATCGACGTTGGGCCTTCTTCCAGGACGTGATCCTCTTCGTTTCGACTCTTGTTTTTCCGCTGCCAAATTACAAATCAGCATTATCTATTATCGTTTGAATGAAATGCATGCATTCACACACTCGCCTTCAGTCAAACGAAAGTATTCCTAGTCGACTGTTAAAGACGCACTACTGGCAGTAAAGATGTTTGGCAACAAGTTTGCGAAAAATTTGCAATCTCTGAAAAAAAAAACTTCTGATCTCTGATGTTGAATGCTTAACAGGATGACAGGTGTTGGCGGGTCTTACAATAAGAAATACAACACCGCCGGGAACGCAAAGTTGCTCTATTTTAGCTGGTTCTATTCACGTTTTGCGGATGCAAATCACGTATAAAGTTGTTCCCAAAATAGACCATCGCTGAAGATGCCCTAAATCTTGTACACTAATAAAAAAGGACACATATTTATTGGCAAAAATCTATGTGGAATTTTGCATAACATTTATGTGACATAGACAGAACCCATGGAGAATCACAAATAAATTTTATGTGCCAAGTGAAAAATATGTGTGAACATACATACAGATTATGTGTACACATAGAATGTATGTGGATGTACACATAGATATCATTTGTGGGTCAAATTGCAAAAATTTATGCGTGGAACACATACAATTCACCTTTGCTTTTTTGTTAGTGTATGTGTTTTGATCTTTTCTTGCAATAATTTGGAACAAGAAAAATACCGTTTCAAAACACATCACGCTATTTTATAATACCAATGAATGAGTAAACTGTCAGATTTTACTAAACAAAAACTCAACTTTATTGAGTTTATTCAATATATTCAATTCGCAAAAATTCGCGCCAACTTTTTATCTGCATTCTGCTCTGTTGTTTTTTTTTTTGGTGTTCGATTATTCGTTTTATTTTGTTTTTTGATATTGCATTTTTATACAAAGGTCTATTCATATTTGAAGGAGTGTTATACTGAACTATTATAACAGTTTGCTCATTGTATGCCCATATACCTACGTAATTCGTAAATCTTGGCTGATCCTGAGTTTTGCACGATTTCTGTTCGATAGTTACCAAACATTTCTTAAAATCATGTTTCGGTATTGAAAATCACTAACGGTCGTTTAAGGTTTGATTAGTTTTTGCAACCGCTGCCCGCTGGTTGCTGGCATGTTATGATTTCCCTATTACAGACATAATCGTCTTATGTGAGTGTGTTGTGTTTGTAATATTTTCTTCAAATAATCAGTGTTTAAAGTGTTTGTGTTCGTATCAGTGCGTCGGGTAAAGTTTTTACCTTTCAATGAGAATTAAATTATTTTGAAAAAATGTTTGAAAGTGAAAGTGAAATGATTGTTTCATCTATATGGGAACCCGCCTTCCAGAAAGCGGAGTTGTCTCTGCATAACTCAAGAACTAATCAAAGAAATTGATCCACAATGGATCCACATTTGGCTGGTGGAGGTTTTTGACGTCAAGAAAAAGGCAAAACATATTTCTATGGTAGTTCGAGAACCCTCCCCTTAATGAAAGGGGGGGGGATCTCATATACATGTAACTGAAATTTCTGCCTAACGCGAGAACTAATCAAACAAAAAGATCCTGATTTTGGAGGCAACAAATTCTACGGTGGTTCGAGACCCCTCCTTTCTTTGGTAGAGGGAGGTAGGGGTCTTATACAAATGAAACATACATTTAAATCAAACATGAGAATTATCCCTACTCTTATGAAAAATTGTATGAACTAGCTTTTGGGGCCAGAGAAGGTTCTTATGATGGTTTGAGAATCCTTCCCCGTCTCAAGGGAGGGGGGGGGGCTCCCATACAAATGAAACACAAATTTTTGCATTACTCGAGAACTAGTCAAGCAACTCATTCATAAACAGCTTTGTTTGCACGATCTGATAGAAAAACACGGAGAAAAAAATACGTCTGTTTCACAAGCAATGCATGATTTTTCCCAAACTGACTCAAATTCTTTGGATTTAGTCGCAGAAATTAACTTGCAATTTGCTGGAACTGCTATGAGAACACCACCAGACTTTTTTTTGGGACTCATACAAAAGTCGGTCGTCTCTGAATCAGTCTTGGTAAAAATCATGGTCATTAGATTCAAAAGCAAGGATTTTCAGGCAACATAACATTGACTACCTATAAGTTCCATACGAAAATTAAATGATAACCCATGACAACAAACGTAACCAGAAGAATGAACGTTCAATTTTCAAAATGCTTTGATATTCATTTATGTAAACAAGTTCATTTACAAAACGAATTTCGAAATGTCAGAATTGAAATTCAATCCAGCACAATGAATATCAATTACCCGTCGGGATCGGAAAAATGCAAGGGCAGCCCAGTCCAGGGTATTCTTGCACAACATTTCTAGCATCAATTCCTCTGGGACGATGATGATGGCCCTGGTTGTTCCGTGTTTGGATTAGGATTCAAAATCACTCAATTATAAAAAAATCATCACAAGAGATGATATTCAGATTTCATCAAATGAAATTCATGCTTACCGATTGATAATCAAAACAAAAGTGACAGCAGATTTTTGACCCACACATAGAGCCGACTTCATTCATTGCAGCAAACAAAATTCAGTTGGCATAGATGTTACAGCCAGGGGCCTGGCAACCCTATCCTTGTTACTAACGTTTGACAGTATGCAACATATCGCGGGCCTTATTTGAATAAGGCCCGTCTGACGTTCGTTTCTACGGTACGAGCCCTAGTTTTGTTTACAAACAATGAATCTTTTGACGTTTGGATG
>JASCZW010012842.1:0-27267 GCA_034211315.2 Aedes japonicus
TTGTTATTACCCTATGTTCAGATTTCAATTTTTAGGTAAAACTAGCTATTTTTTTGGTTATTAAAAATGCCACAGTTCGACGAACTGATTTGGTGTAAGTTTGTGTAAGTTATACATAGAAAACTGCTGAAGATCGTTCCTGAGCAAAGGATTATACCAGATTGGTAGCAAATTCTACTCTCTGGGTTATCATTGTTCGTCCACCTGAATTTGTTGACCTCAATTGAGGCTGAGATAAAAAATAATAATAATCTTGATGAGAAATCCCGCCTTGTTAGCAAATTAATTGAAAGAGTTTCAAATTATGTTATCAATTTGAAATCAAATTCGCTGATCGTCAAAAATTATGTGATAAAAATGATAACATCCCAAGTTACATTTTATGAATTCCTACAAGGGTGTTATAAAACGACATTCATAAAACCCTGGTCAAGGCAAATTTGTCTTGATTGTATCCCCCAAAACCTTATGAAGACTAAAATGTGCCTTGGCAGAGGTTCTGAAGAATGCATTTTAAATGCAGTTCTAGATTGGATGAATATAAAAAGACTTTATTCTGACCGAATTAAAAACAGGTTAACTACAATATAAGCAATTTGGCATCTACAAAAGCCTCTTTCGTGCCACTTCCACTAGACGTTTGCCAAAACCACTTAAAACAGTTTTATTCATTATATGATCAGTTTCATAAGATTCTTTTATTCTTAACACATTTATTTCGACAAACTCTTGCCAGAAAAGAGTTTTGACAGTTTATGCTTCATCAAAAATTATTCCGCTGGAAGAAAGTTTATACGAAAGAAATTAGGAAAAGCAATGCCTCGTAGGCGAAACATGCCTCAAAATAATTCCATCTGGATGGGAGACTGACTGATGTAGTAATTTTTTCAACGACATTAATTGATGGGTAGTTGGCAAATTACTATTCAGAATGCTTAATGTTTAGTCAGTGATCTTGTGGACTTACATTGGCGAATGTCCCATAAGTGTCACCATGCAACGCTCAATCACTGTGAGATACTTGGTGTGCAGGAGTTTTCGTTCTTCACTTCAATAACAAGCTGGTTCACTATACGCAAGTTTGTTTAGTTTATTGAATTACTGTTACACATGCATTTATTTCCCTCGTATTTTTACTTAGCTTCTTAATTTATTCTACTTATCTACTTATCTTAACATTTAACACATAGAACTTTATACAAATCAAAAGGAGTGTCGACGTTCGAAACGGACTGATCACAGTGAGCTGTCGTGTGTGAACTGAATATTCTCCTCGATGTCCAGCTTAATGTCTATCTCGATAACCTTTGTGTAGAGATACCTTCGGGTTACACCGTCTGCTCTCACGCTCAAATCCAGCAGATGCAGCATCTCTGCGTCTCGGAGATCCCATTGGGATGTGGTTTATTCTTCTGATAGGATCACTTGATTCGGGATGAGTGCGCCTAGATGTGTGAGACAGCCTGCTGTTCGATGAAACATTGTGTCGTCGCAATTTGAGTCGCTTCGGTTGACGAGTGTTATTCTGGGCTATTTGCAAGATTGCGACATATGCCTTAACTGCAGCGCGTCGAGGTACCGGTAGGAGATAAACTGGGCCAAAGTAATCTACACAAGTAGAGGAAAATTGGCGGGACACGATGCCTCGCGTTGCTGGCAAGTTGCCCATGAACTGTTGAATTGTTGATGGCCTCGAACGGAAGCGTTTCTGGAACTTGTGAATGATGTTCCTGATGACACTTCTTCCTCCAAGCACGTCCAAATGTCCAGCATGCAATAGGCGCTCGTGGTAGTGTTGTACATAAAGAAGTCCGGTAAAAAAATGCCGTGCTGGAAGAGCCATTAGGTGCTTAGTCTCTTCCGACTCCCTGGAGTGCTTTAGCCATCCGCCTAACTTAAGCAGCTGATCCTTAGAAAGAAACGGGTTGAACCAACGTACTGAGGACCCTCTTGGTGAGCACCCTCAACTCTTCGCTGAATGCTTCCTTCTGTACCAGACGAAACAACGTGTTTTCCGCCTCTCGTAATTCAGCTGTGGGCAGGAATTCCGCGTTGTCCCGTTGCGACGATGGGATTTTAAGCAGCTTCGTCACTCGCAACCAGTATGCTGTGAGACGAAAGAGGTCAGTGTACAACGTAATTTTGCTGAAATGCTCATGATTAAACTCAGCAATCGTGGAGGACGTTCCTGCAAGTACAGTCCTTCGTTTATCTTCTACAAATTCTCCGGTGAATTAAGCTATTTAGCTGAGGTCTGCTCCAGTCAGCTGGGTCCCTCCCACCAGAAGTGGTTTTATAGGATATCTTGGGGAGAGATGCCTCGGGAAATCAGGTCGGCAGGGTGTTGCACTCCCTGTTTTCATGCTGGCTGGCCCCAGCTAAGAGGTTAATCATTTTTGTCGCGTATGCTCCACAACAGCTGCATGAATACCTTACCCGTAGTGATAACGGCTCCTAGGAGTCCTAACGGATATAATAGTGATGCAATCACAGAAAAAGCGATGAGTTTTGTGAATGATGCGCCAGATTCCATGCTAGGAATGGGAAATTGGAACTTCATATCATCGGAGACTGGCATCCAAGTTAGTCGTAGTGTTTCTATTGAATGGTTCGGGTTTAAGGAGTGTATCGAAAAGTAGTTATAAACTTCCAAATAATAAAATAGGCATGAAAACATGGTTAAAATTAACATACTATTTCAGTTTATTATAGCTTAACATGTTTACAAAAGATCCAAACGGAAAAACTAGTCATCATGTTCATTTCTGTAGAATGCCCGTACCTTTGATTTGACACCTGCCATCAAATTCTGCACAGTGACCTTTGTGCACTTCCTGGATGCCGCTGCCCAATTTTTCTTAAAATCGGTCATGTTTTGGGACACTGTACCATCCTTCTTAAATATACGCTTGACTATTGCCCAATAGCGATCGATCGGTCGCAACTGGGGACAGTTTGGTGGGATGTCTGATGTCTTTTTCTACGAACTTGATGTTATTCTCCGTCAGCCACTGTAGAGTGGATTGGGCGTAATGTGCCGATGCCAAATCTGGCCAGAAGAGAAGAGGGGACTGGTGCTTTCTATACAATGGTAGCAACCTGTTCTTCAAACATTCCTTTTGATAAATCTCAGCATTTATAGTTCCTTTTGTATAGAAAATTGAAGAACGCAAGCCACATGTGCAAATAGCTTGCCAAATGAGCACCTTCTGACCGAATTTCTCCATCGCAACAGTCGTATCTGCGGTTGGCACACGTTCCCCAACAGATTTAGTATAAAACTGCGGCCCCGGTAGCGTTCTTGAATCTTCTTTAACGTATGTTTCGTCATCCATCAAAATGCACTGGTCGACATTGTCCAAAATGCAGCTGTACAGCTTTCGAGCCCTGGTTTTGGCACGAGACTTTTGTTCCGGAGTTTGTTTGGGCACTTTCTGCTTTTTGTACGTCTTCAAGTCATTCCTGCGCTTGATTCGTTGAATCATTCCGATGCTGGTCCTGAACTTCTTGGCTAGATCGCGAGTAGAGGCAGATTTGTTCCGTTGAATATAATCCACAACTTTTTGGTCCAAATCGGGGTTGCTGGAGCCGGGTTTCCAGCCACTTCTTGGTAAATCCTTGAGGAGCACTCCTTACCAAACTTTTCGATGATGCGTTTTACACTTGCCGGGTGAACATTTACTCTTTTCGCAATCTGGTTGTAAGTAACACCCTTTCGGTGCACCAAGTGTGCAGAATTTTCTTTTAGTCTCAAATTCAATTCGCGACATTTTGAATACAACTTTATCAACGGAAATGAATGAACCGAATAATCATTTTTGACATGTAAACAAAGCAAATGGCGCTTACACGCTAAAAATATATACAGTAGTTTATGCGTAATAACGCATCGAATGTTTATAACTACTTTTCGATAGACTCCTTAATAAGCATTCTGAATGAAATTCCAACTATATTGATTCAGTAAAAACCGCAATCATAAACAAAAAGGCAAAAATTGGTATTTGGCCATTTGACCATATACATGAGCAGTATGAATATGATGTAGAAGGAGATGTTCGCTCATCACCAGTGCCAGAAGGAGAATGTTCGCACAACAGACAGTGCTGTTAGCTAGAAATGAAAGTTATGAAGAGAAAGTGTTGATAGGTCCGTCTGTGTACGGCAGGTTGTGAAAATCGAATAGAAGTATTGAAGATTGAGCGAAGGGCTTGGATATAGCAGTACTCGAACCAAGCACGCATTCCTTTGGCTTACATCCCACTGCGGGGTAGGTCTAGGCACAAATTTGAGTTGGTTAGCAGTGTGAGTTGTAAACTCGGGATTAATGCAGGTGACGTAACGCGTTGAAGGGAATATCACATAGAAAAAGAAATTCTACTTGGCTAATCATTCACATTTCACTGGTCACATAAGATTCACTTGAATTTTCAGAGCATTTTCCACTTCCTGAATCATATGAAAGTTAAGTGAATTTCTAGTGGATATTTTCCACTGATTATGTGACTTTTATTTTCGGTCTATTTTAATGGAGAGTTGTTGCGTAGCTTTCCAAAAACCACAGTCGAGAATGAATCGTTACCGAAGTCTAGTTCTAGGACTAGTAAGAGCCCGAGCGTCTGACAGTCAAAGTAAAATTTGTAGCACACAGAGTGTAGCTGCGGGGTTATCTGTCCCCTGAATCGACTTATGCGCCACCTCCGAGGAGGGCCACTCGTCTGTTGTTATGCCCGGCAAAAAATCCCAACCTCAGTGCAGGTTTCTCATATAAATTCAGTTTTGAGAAGATATAGCTTCACTGAACGGTCAACCCAAGTACCTCCGCTATCAACGTCAAGATGGCTCCACCATAGGCTAAGAATATAACGGTTAATGATCGCCGTTCGATTAGTTACCAAAACTTCTGAGTATGAGTGCCTATTTCATCATAGGCAGAACTCACTGAAAACAAATTTTCCTTTCTTGCTTCGCAACGCGAGTGGAGAGACTGAGATTCCCAAGCAGTCCACACTTGGAGTAAAAATACCGAAAAAGCTACAAACTAACACGAAAACCGAACTAGTCGAACGACAAGAAAACTCTTAGCATCTAGACATCACGTAAGGCCTAATGGCTATACAAACAACATTCAATATTGGTGGTGGAAACGAATAAACAACATTTTATTTTGATTTGTTTAATTGAACCTAGGTTTTCATCATTTTATTGCCTTTCCCTGTTTTGTATACTGCCTCCTACGTGTGCGGATTTTCTGGTTTCTACCTGTCTATTTTTTATAGTGTGTGTCTTAAATACTGTTTGTCATATGCGCATGGGTTACTCACTGGTTGTTGCTTCGCCTTTACCGACCTTCCCTTTAATTATAGCTGCGACAGAGCTTCTTTGCCGGCTTCTAGTTACCGCTGGTGAAGTATCGCGGCCTCTGCACGGAATCGGTTGCGGCTTTCGAAGATGAGGTGTTAGATTCCGCAACTTCCTACATTCCTCCATAAACGACGGACTAAACCATAGTCGACGGATGCACAACAATGGCGAAAATGGTTACCGAGATGTTGCAAAATGGCCTCGTATCGGTTTAAGGATCGCTTTGATGGCGTTGCGAACCCTTTCGGTATTCGGAAGTATTTCCGCAAGCCCGAAATTTCTGTCGGTGGAGCGTGGAACGGTTGGTTGGTGGTCGATTGGGCTGGGTGGTGTTGGCGGCTGCGTGGGGTTGTTAGAACGGTCGGTTCGAATCCCGTTCCGGAAAACCTGTATAAGAAGCCGTCGAACGGCTGTTCGAATTTTGAGACACACTACGTTTTACACACACATTAAACAGATTACCTTCTCTTCCTGACAAACTTGCACGCACACGACTTATCACCGCACAAACCTACTTTTTATTTCCTAGCCTGGGAAAGGTAAATTAAACGTAATGTATTAAACACTAAACCCTTCAAATCGTTCGACGTATTACCACAATTCAGACTCGCGACTCTAACTAACTAAACAAATTCCACTACCGTTTGACTCCACGGTCCAGGACAATCTGTTCTGATGTAGTCCCGTAACCCTCAGATAGGCCTCGGTTAGTAGTCAGTGGTAATCTGAGGTTGTTGAACTACTTGAGGAAGTTCGACGACCTTATGAATCCGATCATTAAAAGTCATATTCGGAACCGATGGTGGATACCATCTTCTTCCTTAGCCAACGTTCAGATAGCTGTCTCCCATTCTTAACTGAATTCATATAAGTCCTTCCCCGTGGTGAGATCAGCGGTCGTAAAAGTTCAGGAAATGATCAATGAACCAACGGGCTGGATGAACAACTTTGATGCAAGATATTTGACGATACATGCAAGTTGAAAATGAGTATGGTGTTGTTTGTTTTTTTAAATTGACTGGTGAACATTTTCACGTAGACAATGGTGACGTTGATGAACAAATAAAATATCTAACAATAATAATAATATAAACTACTATATACGAATATTTTAATAAATTACAGAATACTTCTGTTAAATTTGACTTAATGTTATAATAGAAGTAGTCAACTTGCTACACATTGAAATAAAATTGACGGAGAGAAATCTTCTGCCAGCCCTTAATGTGGACATCGGTTTTGCATCTAAATCATGCAGTCAAAAAAGCAAGAGAATTTGCAGAAATTTACGACAAAAAAGTTTTGGCATTACGCAACGACTGTCGATCTTTTTACGGTAAGTTTTGAGGAAGGTACTGAACAAATCTCCTTTGACATACCCTTTAACGCGTCATTAACCCTGATGCTTTAACTCACTTCACGGATATAGCTAAAACGAGTCTGGAGCTGTATCTGGAAACTTTCGTATATAAAGATTAGCGCTGCAGTTGCTCATAAAGCGAAAGAAGAATTTGGGCAGCTATGCTCAATCCGTCTTCAAAGACGTTGCTTGCCAGGATCCAGAGAAAAGAACAGGCTTTGGATAAATATTGGCTAGCACGATTTTGTTCATTCCAAGAAGGAGCTGCCAAATTTGACAACATTTGTTAAAAAGGTGCTCCTCCTGTCAACGGTGCGACGGTGGACTGAGGATTTTCCATAACCGAAAAGTGTCTGGTGGTGAACCAATTTGAGAAGTGTTTGGTAGCTCAGAGAATTGGCTACGAACTGTCATCGACGTTGAAATCACGAAATTCGTGATAAAATATGCACGCAACGCCCGTGTATCATTTTGTACTCCAAAACCTCGAAAATTTTACTTATTTTCTTCGATGTTCGATGCTTCTAGAAGCTTGAAAGATCAATGACTTATAAAGATCGATTTTTTCTATCGTTTGCAACGTGAAAGACCAAAGCACGTTACACGATACACAAGAAGCCCGATTTACGGCTGCAAAAGCTCGATTCAAAGTCAATCTGGACGCACGGTTTAATACACCAGCGCGTCCCTGGTGGCGTTCGAATGTTTGACGTTTGATAGGCAATTGTTGATGTTTCATTGACAAAGAAATTGGTGATTTTCTCGATTGATCGATGCATCTCGAAATTACGGATCATGGAACTTGAGAAAAGAAAATTAATTGTGCATAAACATTTAGAGAATCCTTCGTGGTCTGCCTTAAAAATAGCAAAAGTGTTAGGATTCCCAACAGTGTGTCTTGTAATCAAACGTTACAAGGATACTCTGAGTGTGGATAGAGCACAGCGACCTATCATAAAACTGGCACTAGGGAAAAAGAGCTGACAAAAAAGGTGTTGAGGTACGTGAAAGGCCACCCAGGTGTCTTCATACGTGATTTGGCAAAGAAATACGAGTCCATCTTTTCCACCGTGCGTTACATTCTTTCAAGAGAAGTCTTTTTGTGTCAGTAAACATCCGAATCGCTCCCTGAAACAAAATTTAGAGTCCAAAATGCGAGCACGACCGAGTGTGGACGAAATTGGATGGCTGTATTTTAATGGATGACAAAACATATGTCAAAATGGATTATAAACAAATCTCTGGACGAAAATTGTACCTGGCAACTGTTCGTGAGGATGTCCCTTCCAGGTATAAATTTGTTTTTGCCGATAACTTTGCTCGGAAACTAATGATTTGGCAAGGAATCTGTAGATGCGGGCTTTAAACCAAGGTTTTTATCACATCTCACACAATGATAAGGTTTACATTAAAGAGTGTCTGAAAAAGCGGATTTTACCCTTCATTCGGCAACACAAGACTGACGTTATGTTTTGGCCGGATCTAGCCAGCTTCCACTACTCTAAGAAGGTACTAGAATGGTATGCTGCAAACAATGTTAATTTTGTCGCCAAAGAGATTCAAGAAGTGACAAATGGGTTTTATATTCGATAAGGAGTGTATCGAATATAAGCTATCCACATACATTTGCGTTGTGCGCATGTATTTGTGATGGTTTTTTATGCTCTGAACACTGCATGCTGTGCGTTTGACTGTCAGCTTTCTTTGGTTTACTTGTTTGTGCGGTTCAAATTCTGCGTTTTCAAAATGTCGCGTATTGAAAAGGAAGTGAAAATTAAGGTTCTGGACACATGGCTTAGTGAGAAGGGTATTACTATGCGAAAATTGGCGAAGCGGTTTGGAATTCATCATGCGAGTGTTAAAACCATCATTAATACGTTTGGGGAACCCTATTCTTTGGATGAGCTACCAGGAAGAGGCAAAAAACCCGGTTCTTCCAACCCGAAACTGGAGCAGAAAGTGGTATCTCTAATCATGAAGAACAAATCAATGTCAATACGTGATTTGGCCAAAAAAGCAGGAACGAGTGTCGGAATGATCCAGTGTATCAAGAGGCGAATCCACCTGAAGACCTACAAGAAGCAGAAAATCTCGAAACAAAGCGCAGAACAGAAGAAGCGAGCAGCAACAAGGGCCCGGAAATTGTATTCGCGTCTTTTGCAACGTCCGGATGCATGCGTTTTGATGGACGATGAGACCTATGTAAAGGAGGATTCAAAAACCCTTCCAGGTTCACAATACTTTACTGCCGTCGTTGGGGAGGATGTGAGCGATGCGTACAGGTCGATTCAAGTGGAGAAATTCGGTCGAAAGGTACTGGTATGGCAAGCAATATGTTCCTGTGGTTTGAAGTCAACCATTTTTTACACTACCGGAACTATGAATGCGGAAATCTATCGATCTGAGTGTCTCCAGAAGAGATTGTTGCCTTTATATAAGAAGCATAGGACACCTCCACTGTTTTGGCCGGATTTAGCGTCGGCTCACTATGCCAAAACCACTCTCAATTGGCTTGCGGAAAAGGGTATAGATTTTGTTGAGAAAAATATAAATCCACCAAATTGCACTCAGCTTCGACCCATCGAACGTTACTGGGCAATCGTGAAGAGGGTCTTCAAGAAGACTGGTAAGGCAGCTGGGAACATGCAGGAGTTTAAAAAAATTTGGGCTCACGCGCCCAAAAAAATGCGATGCAACATTTGTCCAAAACTTGATGAAGAGCATTCGACCCAAAGTTCGAAAATTCGGGAAGGAATAACTTAAATTCCATCCGGTCTTCATTATGTTCAAGTTTAACCTTGTACAATAAAGGATCAATTTTTTGTATGAATAAAATATCGGCTTTCAACATAGTTTGAAAGAAAGTTTGTGGATAGCTTATTTTCGATACACTTCTTAAGCTTGCCGGTACAGTGACACCAGCGACTGTGAAGACCATGATGACATCGATCACAAGTAAAGTGCGACAGTTCGTTCGAAACGGTGAAATGTAATAATCATCTGTTGTTATATATCGTTTGAAATAAATACTCCTTTGTTTGACGTTTTGATCGACTGTTAACGTTGTTTAATTCTTGAGTTATGATCACTTGAATGCAAATTGACTTTGAGTCGGGCTTTAGCCGTTATTTTGCATAAATGAAACAAGTCAGAATTTCTGATTGAAAATTTCCTCAAAAACTTCAAAAATATCTATCAATCCAATCTATATAAACTCATTTTCCCAGTCGGGAAAATAAGACAAAAATGCGGGAAAAATTGCAAGATTTTTTTACATACTGTAATTGTTATGTTTTGTACTCTCCAAGCGTGGAGTAACAATTATGATATAGAAGGAGATGTTCACTCATCACCATGAGGCATCAAGAGTGGACAGTCATGTTTGCTAGAATGAAAGATATGAAGAGAATGTGTTGAAAGTTCCGTCAGTGTACGGTTGGTTGGAAATAGAATAGAAGCATTGAACATTGAGCGAAAGGGCACGGGTAAAGTAGTACTCGAACCAAGGACGTTATCTTTGCCTCACATCCCACTGCGGGGTAGGTCGAGGCAGGGACGAATCCGCCACCTCAACAGGCAAAAGTAACGTGTTGGTACGCGCTCATGTACTACTAATAGCTTTGTGATAGTTTCTAGCGGTCGTTTGTATGCACTTTTTTTTATGCGTTCATGCGAGAGGAACTCTCTCCTTTTTGGGTTTGTTTTGATTCGTAACGTCTGAGATCCCAATATAACAAGAATAAAACGAAACTCCGAACCGATTTAACAACGACACAATGAACGCGATCCTGAAATCGAACAATTTGATCAATATGCGGGGAGGTAGTTCAACACTGGTTCTAACAGAAAGTATGCAGTCGAAATTTTGTAGGATAATGTATAAACATCATCGAACGAACAATAAATAACGTGGCAGTTTGTTATTTTAAGCTTATGCTGTAATTTTTTAAGTTGATAAATCAGAATGATGGAAAATAAAAATAAAATATTTTGATATTCCATGGTACAGATTTTTTTTGAAGTAGTAGTACAGAAGAAAAAGATTTTTCAGACATCAAGTACAGATGAAAATGTGGCACACTGACTGCACCTTCACCTTAAAGAAAACTGGAAAGACGTTAGATAATTCGATATTAAAAGAAATGAAAAAAAGTCGCTTAATGAATTCTACAGTTTATTATTTTTTGTGTATCGAGCTACTTTTGGCAATAATTATTGAGTTTTGAGTCCTTAGTTTTAAGAAATACCTAGCTGCAGCTACTCTTGTAAGACTAGCAAAACATATTTTCTTGTTTAGCATTTCAAGCTTTAATGATTTCACAATTCGCTTATTGCTTGCTCTCAACTTAGTGTTCTAAATTGCACGTCCACAGTTACCAACTGAACGTTTTCTACGCCAGGTAATTTTTTTTTTTGCATTGGTATGACTGTGTGGTAATAGGTACAGTCATACCATATGCCCAGGGAGTCGAGAAAAAATTTCTTAGTGAAAAATTCCTAGAACAGACCGGGAATTGAACCCAGCCACCTCCAGCATGGTGCTGCTTTGTAGCTGCGCCTTTAACGACTGATCTAAGGGAGTAAGATATATGTAAAGCCTTTTTCTAAAGCACACTAAAACATGAATAAAGGCCGATTTTCTTTAATGTGAACAACTGAAGTGAAAATAAGTTTAACTATCTTTTTGAAACCAACTCCTGCTATTAAACTACTTTAAATTAACGATAGTACACACAAATCTCTATGTTCTAATAAGTTTAACCACCACGATTTATTCAT
Organism: Aedes japonicus; assembly: GCA_034211315.2. NCBI lineage: Eukaryota > Metazoa > Arthropoda > Insecta > Diptera > Culicidae > Aedes > Aedes japonicus. The sequence goes on from JASCZW010012842.1 coordinate 11,504, forward strand.
TCAACAGGCATTCGTTTTATCCGAGCACGAATTGGATGAAGATGACATCATGAGCGCTAATCTGAGAGCATTCATGTCGGAATCGGACTCAGTGGAACGAAACATCTTGACCAACGAACCCAGCAGGGACCGGGAGGACACCAGCTCTGCCGAACAGACGGAAGATTATTTTTCTCCGGATGAATGGAGACAGCATCAGGATGATCGGAAGCGAATCGTGGTCAGTGTCAACGGCATAACTCGATATCCAGTTCGCAATCAGAATCAATTTGAGGAAGGCCCCGCCGTATCGACTGGAACAATCGATTTGACCAATGACATTGCCATCAACGACATATTAGCGGACCAGTCGATTCCGCTCCCTCAGGATGTGGAGATTTTCGCACCGAACCGCAGACCACCTGTTCAGCAGGATCCAATGCAATCCTTCCCGATGTTCCCGGGGTTTCCTCCACAGCTTCCCGGCGGAAATCGGTTCCCACCGCAGTTTCCCAATCAATTTCCTCAACAATTCCCTCAGCAGTTTCCGCAACAATTCCCCCAACAATATCCAACTCGACCCCAGTTCGGCCAGTTCCCGGTACAGACATTCCCAATGTTTCCACCGCAACAGCCTAGCGGGCTTCCGTTCGGCCAACGACCTCCCGTGCAGCAGATCCCAGTCCAACCACCCGGCGGATTTGGCCAGCAAACACCGGTCCTGGTGATGGCCTTCCCTTCCAGCTTTCCCGCTGCGTTTCGGGATGTAAGGCCATGAATGAAAGGAATAGATGTTTTATTTATTTAATTTATTTTAATTTATTGATTCAACTACTGACTATTTATTATTAATTTATTGAGTCACGATAGCTTCTAAGCCACCAAAGATCAGGGAGATACTGGGAATGATAGTTATTTTTAGAATACTCTCTAGAGTAATAAATTATGCTGGATGACGTAGTAGTTTGTATATTTCGAGTTGAAAATAAATTTAACAAATAAATACTGACAGACTGAGAATGTGTCTTTGAATGCAAACAACACCATCAAATAATTCAATTTCACAGCACAATGAGCAGGTCTATGTGTGGAAACTTTACAAGAAACATCCATCAACATCATCGTCCGTATCGTCTTGAATGGCTTCCTCGTTCCTCATCAAGATGCAAACCATTATTATTATATTGATATTGATACAGCATCCTTCTGCCGCACTCGAATGTGATGTATCATCGTAATATCTTCGTCATCATGGTAACATTTATGTGCATCGATTAGCTTCCTCTCTATCATAACCCAGACGGAAGAAGAGCCGAGTCTGGAAGCTGACTACAATGGAAAATATATTTATTAAATTTTGAAGTATGTTTTCCACTTTCCAACTAAGCCGAATGCATATTTTATTCTGATCTCGTAACGGACTGCACTGAGCTGGGCGAGGCAATTCAGCAGGCTTCTCGAGGGGACGGAGCCGGCGGAAGCAGTTGAAACTTTGAAGTGCATTTTCTATTATTACCTTCCACATAACAAGTTTGAGGAAGATTCACCTGTGTCATCTTTGTTGCTGCTTTTGTTATTTCCTACGGATTGGCTCCTGTCCGGATCAGATGGAAAGAGTCGATAAGTGCGCGGTTGATGTGTTTTGTGTTCTTATCCGGTAGAAGATTGGCTGTCAGTGCCGCAGGTGTACGCCGGAAAGTAGGCTTCCTACCGGTTCGTGTGGTTTGGATTCGTTCGTCGATGCGACAGAGGCGTTTCGATGGTGGTGAATTTTTTGTTTGATTATTAGACTGAAATCGTATGTGGAACAACACATGATTAACCAAATTCAAAACTTGTTAAAGTTGCTAAGATAAGTGAATACTTGAATCCTAGAGAGTTTGAGCTGTTTATAGGAATACCTGTAACTATAAATGAGAAGAAAAATTAGTATTTTCCATTTAATTCCAACTACCTTTGCTTATCTTGACAGATACGCGTATTTCGTCTACAATGGTAGACTTCTTCAGTGTCTCGCAGCAGTCGAGTTATTAGCACGAGACACTGAAGAAGTCTGCACATTGTAGACGAAATACGCGTATCTGTCAAGATAAGCAATGGTAGTTGGAATTAAATGGAAAATACTAATTTTTCTTCTCATTTATAGTTACTGAATACTTGGTTGAATTCAATAAAACCTCATGGGCACATAAACTCAAGCAACAGTTTTGAGGATTTGAGTTTTTCCCAACACTAATCAAGAAATGCACAGCCCTTGCATAGCTTCACTTTACATTCCTCCTAGAACATTGATCATTCATAGTTAACTCTGGAATTTAGTTTCTATTTTACCGTCTCCTGTATTGATTCTGGGTGATATAAATTCCCATGGTACTGGGTGGGAGGACCTTTACGATGACAATAGAGCGGCTATTATTTTTTTACGATTACGAAGCGACACGCACGCCGGCGTCGGTTGTGTAGTGGTAAGCGTGACTGCTACTTTGGCACCCCAGTGGGTCTGGGTTCAATCCCAGTCGACGTCGGTGGGTTTTCTGAAGAAATCTGGTCAGAAGGGAAGTATGCCGACGGAAAATAAATAAATAAAAATAAAGATGACACGCATACCTAAACCTCCTGCTCAAGCAAGCAGAATCAACCCGCATAAACAAGAACCATAAGAAGTGCCTAACCACTAATTCGGAGTATCATCGCAACTGTAAGTAGTATGGTCACACCATCTATAGTATCGTTCCTGAATGGTACATGTTTATTAGGGAACCCATCTTTCTGCTCAAGATCGCTTTCATTGGACTGTCAGATCGTGGAAAGTTCTCAATGATCTTCGTGGTAGCGATCACTTACCAATAATCATTTCAATTAAGTGTGGCCCTCAACATTACAAGGAACATCGACGGTAAAAATCGGTACTGAATCCATCGATACACTTCTGACGTAAGAAGAATATCGATTCCTTGCCGATCTGATCTACAAAAGCTCATTTCATGCACAAAAAAGAAAAGTTCCAAGTGCATTCTTCAAAAGGAGACCAGCTACACCTGGCTGTGACGATGAATGCACAAAATTGTATTTACAAAAATCTGACGCTTTCAAAGCTTTTCGTAAAAACATGACTTCCACTTACTTCGAGGAATATTTAAAGCTTGAAACACAGTTAAAACAATTTGTCAAAGCAAAAAAAAACGCGGTTATTAGCAAAATTTTGTCGAGGGACTCTCACGGGAAATCTCAATGACCACCTTGTGGATGATGGCTCGCAACATGCGTAACCGCTCATCTTCTAATGAGAGTAATGAATACTTCAACTGATGGATATTCAATTTCGCCAAAAAGGTCTGTCCGGATTCTGTTCCAGCAAAAGATATTTTTCGAGAAACGTCTCCAAGTGGCGGCTCTCTGGACAGACCATTCACAAAGCTGGAATACTCTATGGCTCTTCTTTCATCAAACAAATCCTCACCCGGATGCGATATGATAAAGTTAAATCTTCTGAAAAATCTCCAGGATATCGCAAAAAGACGCTTGCTGGACTTATTCAACTCCTTACTTCGAAACAAAATTGTACCGCCTGACTTCAGACAGGTCTAAGTAATAACTATTCAAAAGCCTGGCAAACCAGCATCTGATCATAGTTCATACCGTCCGATCGTGTAATGTCTTGTTTTATTAGACATCGGCCATGGTAGTCACTTAATCGAAACGAAGTTTCTTGGTTGGTTCAAGAATGTCGATTTTATTTCAATAAATTGTTACACGTCTCCTAACTGGAGACACTTGAAGCACCGATATATAAAATTCTATGTACAACGATCACCAATCAGCGAACGTTGTCCATGCGAAAGAGGGAACATACTAGATCACCTTTGTATGAGTCGCGTCACATTGCTCAATCCCAGGCAATGAGAAAGCGGATTCGCTCGCAAAGGTTGGCGCCCAGGAAGGCGAATATACGATATATGAAAGAGAAATTTTATAACCAGAACAATAGAAAACGCGCTATGTCCGATAACTAAACCGACACGAAGGTTATACGACGCAAATAGTAAACTCCGAATATAGATCATAATTGAATAGTCAATCACACCCGCCGCTCCATCATATCTCTTTCTTTTCATTGGGAGCTATAGATGGTGTTATGGAAAGTATGGTAAACCATTGGTGCGGGTCGAAACCAACTATCCCATCAATCATGATCTTCACCCACAGCACCATCATATATCACCAAGAAGCAGTTTAACTTTTGTTCTTCGCTCACTCGATTACTCACGCCACCAAACAATAGATAACTTAAAAAAATAGGTAATGCGATCGTTCTACGTCGATGCTCGAAGCAGACTCATTCCAAAAAGGTACCAAAAAGGTACCGAAGGTGTGTGTGTGTGTGTGTGTGTGTGTGTGTGTGTGTGTGTGTGTGTGTGTGTGTGTGTGTGTGTGTGATTAATACAAGAAAGACGCATACATGACATTGTGCTATGTTAGCAAAACGTAACACATGGTACAGCCTGATTAAACTAATGCCACTTGTTGATCGTGGAAACGATCGGATTACAAGCTTCGCAAAGCAAGCTATAAGGACTTTTGTTGGCTTGAGTATTCTTATTACGACACGTGCATGCCGATGCAAAGACTCCGTATAATTTACCACCGGATATATCTTGAATTCTTGAAAATGAGATTTATTGCGACGGGAACTAATTTTCATAATCCTAGAGGGTTGGAGCTGTTACGTGGAATACCTGTAAATAGAAATTAGAAGAAAAATTAGTATTTTCCATTTAATTCCAACTACCTTCACTTATCTTGACAGATACGCGTATTTCGCGTATTGTAGACGATATATGCGTATCTGTCGAGTATGCAAAGGTAGTTGGAATTAAATGGAAAATACTATTTTTTCTTCTCATTTCTAGTTAATTTTCATAGCAACCAAAAATCACGCTAAAAATGTCCCAACTTATAAGACTCACGTGCATTAATAATTTAGAACCCCGTATCCTTACTAGCACCACCCAGTAAGTGAATAACGAACGTGGTGAGGCTCTCGAGATATCCCCGGATGAAACCAATTACCGCTTATCCCATAGCGCCATGGCACTAATTTAAAGCACCTCGACACTAAAGTGCCTCTAGCGGTAACACCAAACAACAAGTCTGCCAAAGACTGTAGAGGGTTATTAACTTTCACTCGTTTCGTAAACATGGATTTAGCACATAGAACAAATGTCTCGTAAATTGTATGAAATATGCATGTTGCTTGTCATCTAACAAAAAGCGATCATCACACCATATTTGTACAATGCACAAAATAAATTTCATGAAGACCAGCCAATCACTGCTTCTCTTCGATCGTACTCATAAATGTTGGTGTTGCTGCTGGGACGGCGGAAATCAATAATTAATTCCAAAATAGAAATGAAAGCGCTATCGAGAGTGAGAACGTCATGCACAATAATCAAATAGCTTCTTACGAGTCAACATGGTGTGACAACTACGGATCAACTACGGATTAATAACAGTTCTTCCTAAAACTACAGGATCGAACCCCATGTCAGAAACATTAATAAATAAATCACTGAACATCTCCTCGTGGCTGTGCATTTTTTCAATTACATTTTGAGCCGATAAAGTAGATCTGTTAGTCATTCATGCAACCACCAGCAATACGTTTCTTTTGTATTGATAACAAATTACTCGTAGCTCTTTGGATTGTTTTCGTAGAATGAACGAATGTTCTTTCTGTGTCAACAAATGCTTAGCGCTTTTGACAGTTGCGCGAGTGGCATTAAATACGAAGGTAGCTTTTTTAAAAGTACGAATCAGTTTCGTTGCAGAAAACAATGAATTGATTTGTTAGATCTACCTTGGATTTCTTAATATAAATGAAAATTTATTTTCAGTGTAGATTTCTCCCAGTTAGTGAAAATCCCATATGCATCGCGGGTATCGATGTTTACGGTACGTATTAAGCGTAAAGATCAGTACCCGACTGTATTTGCATCAACCTTCTTCTTTATGCAAGACATCACATTAGTCATCAGCAATCTGTCGCCACTAATCGTGCGTGAATCTCAAACAGCAGAAAAATTTGGTTTACTACCAAAGAGAGCTGAACCAAGTTGATTATAGAATAGGTGTTTCAATGTTCTTTTTTTTTGTCTTGATTATCGAGATTTTCAGCCTCGGGCTGGTTCATCTCCGCAGTGTTTCAATGTGTCTAACTAGCAATTCAGCCTTGTTGAATTTTTGTAAGACAGCCAATGAGTTGGTTTACATTTTGCCGAAGACTACTTTATCAAGAAGACTGGCAACGCTTCACGAGTCACAGGCAAATGTCACCCGTCACTGCGTACAGCTCCTCTATCTAGCAAAGGTAGAAACTCAGTATATATGTGTTAGTAATTCTCGTTGAACAAAAACTTGTGTGCGTGTGACCTCATGTCAGTGAAAGATAACAACATAACAAAGAGTCATCGGTTTTGACAAGTGTTTTGCTGTGTGTTAATCCTTTTTGATTAGAAAGGGGTGTTGGAAATCATGAAAAACTGTGTTAATGTGTTCGTAAGTAGAGGTCCCCAATGTGCTTGAAGCAGCATAATCCACCATCATAGATAGCTTTGTGCTTTAATAAATTGTTCCTTGTACACTTATAAAGATGAGGTGCGTCAGGCATACAATATATTCGTTGTACCGTTGCGTTGCTCCTATTGACTCTTTGAAACATGATTTTTCTGTTGAAACTTTATATTCCTTCGAGAACAAGGCACAGTCACTTTTTTCGTTACGTAATTAATGGCCGTAATAAGATTTTGCTTCTTAGAGATAGTTTTTAATGTTTTTCGAAGCTCCTTCTTCAAATTGCACCATTCCCTCCGCGATAAGAATTAAATTATGGAAATCGTTCATAAAATTATGATCGTGATCTAACTCTATTTAACACAGGAGCATGTGATACATCCGCATTTCCGAGACTATTGCTGAAGAAATATCCATTGAATTTCCGTCGACTCCTATGTCTTCTGTTTTAAAATCCTGCAGAAATAATGTATTTCATTGGGCCTTCATCTAAGTCTATTAGGCAAGATTCATAACTTTCTTTACAAACTCTAGAAATCACGCATTTGTGGAGGCTGTAAGAAAATATGCGATATATTAGTTCTACTGGTTAACGATTTATGTTATCTTACTCATGACTTTTTTTTTGTTTATGATGAGGAAACCGGAATCAAAAAAACGATCCCTACACATATACGAATAGTCCGGTAGATTTTTATCGCCGCAGAAACGTTTCGAAAGCTTTGAGTCTCTGAAATTTGGTATGGTTATTCAGGTTATAAATCCAAGCTATTCCGGCAAATAAATCCAATGCCAGTTTGCTTATACCTATTTGTTGTCGAAACTAAGAAAAACGATTTGTTGGAATAATTCGAATTATTTATGCATCCACATACACTGTACTGTTGGTAGCGCATCTCGAATTAATATTCCAATTTTACAACAATCTGTTTCCATCAAATGTGAAATAGGATTACTCGCTGGCTAAAGTGACAAAAGACAAATATATATCTACAGCTGCTGTCTCTCTTTGTGTGCGTGTACTGATGCACACACACACATTCGTAGAATGGTTCTACCTTTTCTTGGAGATGGCGTTTCGGTTACTGTCGCCTGGATTTTGGCAGAGTTGCCAGTCTTCTTGATAAAGTAGTCTTCTATTTTGCTCTGACAATTAGTATTTCTCCCCCTCTGACCTTCTCGCCAATATACTAGAAAGCAAGAACACCTATATGTTCTCACCTTGAGCTTAACCCCTAAATGCACTGTTTGAAAAATATGTCATTTCCAAATCAGATGTTCATTTCAATGCAAAAAAAAAACAAAGTGTTGATATGTCGATCATCCCAAAATGCGGTACAAATGCCTTTTTGACTTTTACTGTAAGCCGTGTTTTGGTGTTGTCTCACTCATTCTCACACACTGAAAATAAATCAATAATTTTTATTGTTGAAATTGGCACTTAAATCGGTCAATTTTTGCTTCGAATTGAAATCATGTGAGCCAGTATGATTTTCGTTTGACGCACCTCATTTTTAACACCCGTCACCTAGTACACAGGTTACACACTTAGATTTTTTTTCAGAAATCTGTAAAATTTTACCGAATTCTCAACAGCTGAACGTTCGGTAATCCGATTTTACGGATTTTGGTGAAATTTTACAGATATCTGTAAAAAAATTACCGGATTTCGGTAAAATTTTACCGAAAAATCGGATTACCGAATGTTGAGAATTCGATAAAACTTAACATATTTCTGTAAAATAATCTGAGTGTGTAGTTTCCAATGTGACTGATATGGTCTCCATATAATTTTCAATGGGCAAGAAATGTCATTCAAGTGTGTTTTCACTTTGCCCTATTCTATCCATCTTCGCACTTAAAATGAAATAAATAACCGGGCTCGAAAACCAATCAGCTGCTTTGTCGTTCTAGAAGAAAAAAAAGGTAATAAATTACTATAGATGTTCTCATTGCCATGTTAACAGTGTTTATTTTGAATATTTCAGATCTGCTGAACATTTTTTATGAAAGTACAAATAAAACCTCCCTTATTCTCATATTTCGTTTTATTACATGAAAAGATACAAAAAGTCCAATACTAACCATTTTATGAAAAAATAAAATCCATTCACATTTTCGTATAAAACGTATTAATAAACTCATTCGAATTTGGCTAGGACAAGTTAATGCAATCCATTTACACTATAATTAATATCAATTCAGCTGTTGCACTTAAAGATTATATATTTATTGCAAATATGGTTAATTACTCAATGGGTCTCTATCAATAGTATTTAACCATATATAATAAAAAATAAGTACAGCACCAATACAGAGTAATAACCTTGCAGTTTTGCCCAAATCTATAGGTGATTGTATTTAAATATAAGGTGTATTGTTTTTTGAGTGTAGGAAGGTTTCCTACCATACCAGAGCACGAATGGTGTCTTGTATACCGCAGACGATGGCAACCGATTATGCCAATAGTTCGCAGTGTAAACCGCTTCGCCCAGGTACTTTTTGTTCCACCGTGACTCCGAAAGCATACACCGCAGCATCTCGACAAGGTAGTGGTTATTTCGCTCGGCCACACCGTTTTGCTGCGGTGAATACTGGACCGTTGACTGAATTATTCCACATTCCGCGAAAAACTCCCTAACGACCCGCCACCGTCAGAACTGTTTCTTCAGCAGATCGCAAAAATCCAAACTCCTCTCTTCAGCGACCGATTTCCGTTAAAACAAATGCACTACCATGTAGTAACTATAGTCGTCCACCAACACGATATAAAGGTTGTCCGGAATCAAATTGCACCACTTCTAAATCGCTGTAACTTTTTACCCGTTGGGAATTTTCTATTGAAATTTTGGGTGGAATTAGTTCAATGTGTATTTGTATACGGTGTGTAAGTTTTACTAGCAGATGTGCAATCGCTACGAAGAAGGAATCGGAAGAACAGAAGCGGTGCAGAGAAATTTTGCTCACGTACCTCGAAAACCCGGATCTGTTCTATAGTTTGAATTGGTTAGGACTAGGATTCTGATGCATAATCAATATCGGAGTCATTGTTTGTTTTGTTTGCAATGAATTCGGTTTTGACTGATAAAGGGGCGCGCCTGTGCTCTCACTCCTCAAAGGGTTTAAACAGCGGAAACTTTCAATAGAACTTAATTCATTGCCAACAACAAACAATGACAACTGTAACAACACCGAGTACTTCATCATTTCTCAATAGTGATGAAGTAACTCGACATGCACAACAAAGGATACGGGATATACTGCAATAGATCAAATTACAGGTCACAGTGGTTTATGTTCCGAACAGAGGAAAAAAAAAGCATCCTAAGGAAGTGAAATGAGAAAAAATGGATTGCCACGCAAAAAAAGTTGGTCCAAATGTTGTTCTGGACCTTATGAGTAGTGTGAAGAAGAGGTTCATGCATTTGGATATGAAATTGAAATTGAATAAAACAAACATGGGAAAACATCCATAACATGTTTTATTTTACTCCCTGAATTTTGCCGAATATTTGTGTGTGTCGCAATTTGATTCCATACACCCTTTAGAACACCTATATTTACTCACCTTGAGCTAAACTCTTCCATGCATTGATTAAAATGTCAAATTATGTCATTTCCAAATCAGATGTTCATTCGAATGCAAAAACAAGAAAGCGTTGATTAGTCGATCACCTAAAATTACGAAAAAAAATGAGCCTGTGTTATAGCAATTATAGCAGCGTTAATTGTTTGGTCTTTTTGACTTTTACTGTGAGCCGTGTTTTGGTGTTGTCTCACTCATTCTCACAGGACGCTTGAAATCTTGGCTCATAGTACAAGTCAATTTTTTTTATAGCGTGCACATGCTCATCGAAGTTTAGCTGTAAAAACGGCTGGATACGCAGAACAAAAGTTGACAATACAATACGTATGATAACTCCTTGGATTGCAATAGCAACAACAGTGAATCTCATAGAGATCTTATTACATTTGAAGCTCGATTAAACCACACATTCACAAGTCACACCGTTTCTCCGACATCGTCGTAAATATGTTTAAGGTGCATCTTCCATAATTCTTAACTCTCAACCTAAATAACGTAAAAGTTTCCGTATTACACAAAACAAACTCACACACACTCACATAAACTCAATCACCCCGTGGTGCAGCTCGCAGGAAACTTAGCGCTTACAAATTTTGCAACAAATCAGTATCCCCCTATTCCTGCACCATTAAGTGAAGCTGAAAGGATTTTCGTTCCTCTTCCGAAAATAATTTATTTATAACAGTTTGACAGCAAAGTTTCGGTGGAAAAAGAAGATTTCCGCTTTTGTCACCAACTTTAGCGACTCTCCTTCTTAACTATTTTCTTCTTTTTTTTCGCCCAGACTCACACGTTTGCACAATCTTTCGAGATTTTTTTTTCCCCCACTTCGTACCTTTGCTTGCAATTTCTATCAGTTCCTCGAGGGAGGGTCTGAGAAAGGATGTATGTTTATTGAAAAGTTTTCCATTTCCTAGTTTTTGTATCGCTCTGTTCCAATAAATACCGGTTGGCATCGCCAAAATCTTGAAAAGTAAAAAAGAACTCTTCTGGGAAAACATTCAGCTGTGCATTGTAGGCGAAGGGAGAAAACTTTGAAACTCTGCAAGATGAGATCCTCCGAAAGGTGAAGTTCATCCACGTGACGACATTATTTCCCATGGAGGGTTCGGTTGTAATAGTTTTGATTGCACGAATGAATGCAGTGCAATGGCGATGTTATCGAGGGGGTTTTCAGAATCGGTTGCCAACATGCTTAATAGACAGGGAATTATTTCAACCTGTCCAAAAGTTTGATATGCGATGCGTTCGTTAGTGGAACTGCAACCGAGAGGATGGTATCGGTGCATACAATCGGTTGATTTCGGAGGCACGAACGGCCACGAAGCCAACTGTCCGGTAAATAGATGGAAGTGTCATTAAATATTTAAAGCGTATGTCGGTGATCCCGAGGAAAAATAAACGTTTATATCAATATGCTGTGTATTTCATAATGGATAATAAATTATGAAATTTACGCTACTGATCCGAAAAGTCGTTGATTTATGAAACTATTCTTACGAATAATTTGAGTAAGGGATGTATCGAAAAAAAGCTATCCACGTACATTTGCATTGTACGCGTGTATTTGTTATTGTTTTTAATGTGTTCATCATAGCATGCTGTGCGTTTGATTGTCATCTTTCGGTTGAATCCTAGAGGGTTTGAGCTATTTAGAGGAGTACTTGTAACTATAAATTAGAAGAAAAATTAGTAATCTCCATTTAATTCCAACTACCTTTGCTTATCTTCGACAGATACGCGTATTTCGTCTACAATGTGCAGACTTCTTCAGTGTCTCGTACTAATAACTCGACTGGGTTATTAGTACGAGACACTGAAGAAGTCTGCACATTGTAGACGAAATACGCGTATCTGTCGAAGATAAGCAAAGGTAGTTGGAATTAAATGGAGATTACTAATTTTTCTTCTAATTTATAGTTATCTTTCGGTTGTTTACTTCCCCAGCAATCAAAAGTTCTGATAAAAGGGTGTTGGTTTAACCAGCAAATCGATGGATTATTATGAGAAATCTATGCTGCTTATTTTTCAAGTAATTAACAGAATTTTCTTGTTCGCATTCAATGTTTAAGCTTCTAGCAGCATTCTTGTCGACTTCACGAAGGTTTTGTCCAAGTTTACGAAAGGTTTTTTCAAGAGGTTGTAGAGACTGCTATTTAGCTCTCAAAGAACCTCAAACGAACTCATCAAAACCGGAAAAGCTCAAAAGACATTTACATTCCACACTTTTGTTCTCCTCTAACCGTGCCGCAAATTTATTTTTAGAGCGCCTTGTAATGTTGTATTCATAAAGGAACAAGCGATGGTAACGCATAGAGAGTTACTCGTCGTCCCAAAGCTCATTGAGTTAAATTTGATGATTTTTTCTTAAGTAAATTAAATTCTTCATAAATACTTACTACCTAGTCTCCAACTCAAGTCATATTTTTTAAACCGGGATAGTTACCATATGAACGAGGTGGGTGTTGTTATGACTCGAAACGGAAATTCCATGCATTAGTATCTTTTTGTTCTCTATAATCTTATCAGAACCTGAAAGCAGCGGGTCATGATGATTCATGAAGAAAATGAATTTATTTTTTGGCTCAGGAAGTACTAGCACACTGGTCCCAAGCTTAATGATTCTCCTCTGACAACGTAACCCACACCAACACACACTGAAGTATTGTGTCAAGATAACACAGTGAATCAAAACAAAAACAAAAATAATAGTACGGAAAGGTACCAAAAAGCGCAATAATTATTGTAAGGTGCAAACTGCAGGGTACTGTGTACTTAGGACCTAAGGGTTCTACAACAGTGAACCAATTTCAAATCGCTAGTTGCATATTGATTGTGGCTAAAAGCCTCTGATAAGTTCATCTAGAACTCAATCTGAACTAAAAATTAATTAAGTTTTCCTTGTTGGGCGACAGCTTCATTTTCCGCATCTCATTCAACAGCTTTTGGTAATAAAAATAGCCGTTCTTTTTTATTGTCTTTGAAAAATCCACTTTTTTGCCCGTCCAACTTGGAGTACAACACAAGGTTACTATTCAAATGTAAAAAATCATTTTGTAATTTTTTTAAAGTGTTACTCAGAACTTTACGTGTACTTCAAAAAGTAAGAAAGAAGCTCAATATAGATGTATTGTGAACTTTTGCGCTGATTAAAAGTACGGTTAGTACTTTGATTAAACTTTCTGTTAGAGATTTTTTGAAGTTCAAAGCATGTTCTCAACAGAACAGAAGCAACGCGCAGCTAAAAGGGGCCCGGAGATTGTATTTGTGAGTTTTGCAGCGACCGGTGCATGTATTTTGATGGAAGACGAGTTTTATGTCAAAGAGGATTGTGTCAAAAACACTTCCTGGTCCACAATATTACAATGCCGTCGTAAGCGAGGATGTAACCGATTCAAGTGGGGAAGTTTGGTCAAAAAGTGCTGGTATGGCAAGCAGCATGTTCCTGCGGTATTTTTTTTTTCTTTTATTTTCCGTCGTCCTATTTCCCCACATGAAAACAATCACCGACGCCAGGAAGACGACTCTACCACCTGGACCCTACCTATCGACTCGCGAATATGCAGGTAGAAACCAACGGCATTACTTCCTTCCGAAGGAAAACGTGACCAGTTTTTTCGCCTCTGAAAAACCTCCGACTTCGACTGAGATTCAACCCAGCCCCCTTAGGGTGCCAAGTAACAGTCACACTTACCACTACACCACCAACGCCGGCAAGTTCCTGCGGTATGAAGCCTACCTGGAACAATCAATCCGGAAATTTATTGATCTGAGAAGAGATTGCTGCCTTTATATCAGAAGCATAGTACCGCTGCTCTGCTTTGGCCAGATTTAAGGCTTATTCGTGACAAAACGGGAAACCCCTAAATACGCATATCTCTGGAAATACTTCATCAACGCGTGAAATATTTCGCAGACTGATGATGCTACAAAATTTGAGATCGAAGATGGCGTCGAAAGAAGAGCACGTGCGAAAAGAAATTGTGTGCGGTCGCTATGAAAATCCGATCCGTTAGTAAGAAACCTTGCCAAAAGCATGGTTTTCCTGCAAGCACTGTCCATAACATTCTTAAATCTTTCGATACACGTTTGACAACAGCCAGAAAGGCTGGGAGCGGAACCAAAACGGATCTCTCACCACTAGAAGGCACGCGAAGGTGAAGCAATATTACCAGAAGAGACCAGATCTTTCGGTGCGTACTATGGCTAGAAAAATAAAAATTTTCCCAACTTTCGTGCATACTTTCAAACACCGGCATGAAGTCGTTCAAGGTGAAAACTTAACCAAACCGTAATGATAAACAAAATGTGACGGCTAAAACCCGGACTGGCAAGTTGTATGTGCTGGAAGACTTTAAGCAGCTTCCCGGAATTTCTTATTATACTGCTATGCAACGGAACGGCGTAGAGGAGCGTTTCTGGTAAAAAAAAAAAAGGTCAAGTTGCGCAAATAACGGCGGTTTGGCAGGCAATATGCAGCTGTGGTCGAACAAGCCAAAGCTGCATCACTACCGGAACGGTAAACAAGGAAATTTACCGCGAAGAATGCCTAAAGAAGCGATTGTTACCATTCTTACGCAGCCATGGCGCTTCCTCGCTATTCTGGCCTGATTTGGCATCTTGTCACTACGTCAAAGATGTTTTTAAATGGTATAAAGCGAATGGAGTCCATGTTTTGCTGAAGAGGGAATCCACCCGAGTTGCGTCCTATCAAGCGGTATTGTGCTCTCGTGAAGAGAGACTCTCTCGATATAAACAACAAGCTACAACTATAGACAAATTTCGAAAATCTTGGACAAAAAGCTAAATATTGATTGTGCACATACCTAATGGCAGGAGTAAACTCAAAAGTTCGTAGGATCTTCATGCAGCCTAATTTAGTAACTGTAATTAGTTTACAGATAACCAATAATGCACAATTTAATGAATAAAATGTATCTTGCATTGAACTAACAGCAAATTTGTTTTATTCCGAAATATAATCTGTCAGATTTGTCGCGAACAGGCCTTAACGTCAACGCATTACACAAAAAAACTCTCAATTAGCTCAGGGTAAAAGGGTATAGATTTAGATAAGAAATATCAATCAATCAATCCACCAAATTGCTCTCAGCTTTGGCCCATCAAACGCCATTGGGAGATTATAAAAAGGCCATCCGAAAGACTAGTTAAAGCAGCTGAGAATATGCAGCAGTTAAAAAACTGGGCTAAGACGTTCTAAAATCTGATCAAACACTTGTCCAGAACATGATGAAAAGTGGTGGATCAAAATTTTTTAAGAATAATATTAATTTCATGTTTATGTTCATGTTCAATCACGTGCAATAAAGCATCATCAGAGTTGTTTGACTGTTTTTACATTTTTTGTATGATTCTGATAGTTGAAAATATGTGGATAAGTTAAGTTTGATACAGTCCTTAGTAATCTCTTCATTAATATCTGTTAATCGGGATACAGGGGTTGCCATTCATATGAATCCGTACTGAGCTTGTTGTTGGCAAATACGGTGAGGAAACGTAGAACGTGAAGATACGATTGCTACTGTTTATTTTGGATCTGAAGCGCGCTTGAAACAATTTCTAGGCTCTTGGTCATTACAAGAACAATAGAGTGCTCTGGAATTTT
>JASCZW010012843.1:0-27273 GCA_034211315.2 Aedes japonicus
AGTATAGGTGTTGGAAACGTGATGATAATGTTAGTGTTGATGAAGTTTTTGGTGTACGTGTATTAGCGAGAGCCGGAGATTAGTCAGGCGTGCAAATATGTAATGTGGGTTCGATTTTGTAGATTATGTTTCGTCTTGTCCCACACAGAGACGGTGAGACCAGACGGCAGGTTTGGTGGTTCTCTGTGAGACATGACAGTTTCGGTGAATTCCAATAAGAAACGTTTACCAACAAGTAGGATTGGTGTAGTTGAAAATTGGAATAAACCAGTTTCGTGGTCATTGTATGTGGTCATATTTGAGAGAGGCAATAATTCAACATACAGGATTGATGTTCGTTCTGCTCAAGGTGTACCAGATGTGGATTCATGTTCATTGATTATCAGGCTGTCTGTTTATCAATGATGTGTTCTGTATAATTGAGCTTCTGTAATGACTGAAAGAGGTCAGAAGTATAGCCGTTCTAAGATTGTATGTAGGAGATTTTATTGGGGTTGTATTCACATCTGCTTTGGGAACGTCAAACGGCATTTCTTCATTTGTGGGAATCGAGTTTTGTAAATATAGTTTCAAAGTTGTATATAGATAGTTTAGTTAAATGTTATTTTGATCAATAAATGTTAGAAGATTGTAAATATATATTTTTAAGGATGGGTGAATATATGTTTTTTATAGTATATATTGTAAAATTTTCCATTACGAAAATTTGGTTTAACGCATATAAACCAAATTTTCGTAAAACTCAGTGCCTGGTGTGATGTAGCGATCAGGAAATTTGTATAATTTTGTATATAATCAATTAGATCTAAGAAATTTGAATTTTAGTTCCATAAGGTAGGCAGTAGCTAAACACAAGCATTCGCATGAAATCTTTCGTAAGGCGGGCCCATTTAAATTATAGTTAAAAAAGGAAAGAGACGGCTGGTTAACTAAACGAGATAAGTTTCATTGTACGTCCAGTTTCACGATAGGACACGAAGGGTCCCGGAAAAAGGCAGACTTCCGGTTTGTCCGAGTTTGCTAACTTTAATCTGAGGATTCACGGTCTCGTTCATTCTGTCCGTGACATCTCAACGACTTTGAAGTGTGCGCGTTTTGCTCGTGGTCGTTTTCTTGTTTAAAGTATGGTGTTTAAAAAGTGATGTTAATATCCTAATTAATTATAAAATCTGTTCGTCCATAGAATTAGGAAAACGAGATTGTGTGTAACAAAGTTTGTGCGATTAGGAAAAGGCTAAAATTAGTACAGGTAATTTATTGTGCTCAAAATGTGCTGTTCATGTAATCAATGTGCGTGCTTGTGTTCATTGTCCTGTTGTAGTCGCTTCTTTTCAATTCGCAGCAGTTGATACGCACTGAAAACGCAGATCGCTTCTCCCCGTCGGACGGATTTTCCCGGCCACCGTCATCCCGCCGGAAGCGAACCGATCCAACAACACATCGGTTCGAGGAGACACGAGGGATCTCCGGTGGATAGTTCCACGCCGGTTCGTCATCATACCGGTACGACAAAGTAACCGCCATCGAAGTGGCGCGCGAATCGCCATTGCACTTGGCGCCATTCCATTCGCCGATTCACCATATCGCCATTGAGCACATCGTCGATCGAGATCATCGAACCCGTCGACAGACCATCGATCGTAAGCCATCAACAGCTGGTGAGTCAAGCCCTTCTTTACTGTGAGTGTGGCGTCCGGTGAGGGCGCCGCAGAGTGATTTTTGCCAGTCTAAGACTGAAGATAGCCATGCGCTATTATTAGTTCGAGTTCCGTGCCACGCTTTCCGGTCTCGTGAATGTAGGCCGTTTCTGACGCCGCCTAAAATTCAGTTTGTCGCAGGGCACAGACTCGCAAGGAGCTGCGTTGCCGGTTCTGTGACGTCACGCATCATCTAATAGAACACAAGCACATGAGCACACTAGGTTAGTTTAGAGAGAAAGTGAGAATAATCGCACACAGAAGGAGAGAGGGACGAACAAACACTACAATACAATGCGAAAATTTACAATACAACAATAAATGTTCTCTGTCAGCGCTACAAAGCTGTTTAATTAATGAAGATATTTCCATCACTTCGCGTCCTCGTTTTAGTTTGGTGATTCCGTTCTCTCGTGTTTGCATGTGTATGTTGGGGAGAAAGTCCGCTTGAAGATCGGTGCGACGTCTAGTGGCGGGTGTCGAGACTACCAATGATGAGAAGGAATCTCTGGTAAATGGAGGTTTGAGTATGAGCGGTTCTCTCCGCGGTCTCTGAGTGACTATCGTGAATGTAGTGGCGTACGACGTTAGGGTTGTCCGCTTGGTCGTTTATGTTGCAAGCCAGCTGGTCTGATCCAAAGATTTTATTTAAATGGACTCGCCCTTAGGAGAGTCTCAACCGAGCAAAATTACATTGGTCGTGTGGTCTCCCTTCTGGAGTGGCGCTTAAGCCACCGTCTTGAAGTCGGATCATTCTGAAAGGCTACATGTTACAAAACATAGTGCTCAAATTTTTCCAGTTACTTTCCGGACATGCTTTAAACCCGCGGGCAGTTAATCCGCCGATGCGGCTTCGGTATATTTTATCAGCCACCATCGTTGATGACAGGACGTCGAACCAGGTGGTTTAACCCGTCACGACCCAGTGCCGCGGACACATTTTATGCCGATTGTTTACTTACATCGAATTCGTTCTTGAACCTAGGTTAGAACTAGTTCCAACCTGCGATTCCCGAACTTATTTTCAGCGCAAACCTCAACCTGAAAGGAGTTACAAATAAAACCATACATACTGACGTTTAACACACAAGCCAACCCAATTTTGATACCCGATCCAGTTTGGAACTGGAATAAAAACGAATTTGCTATTAGTTTTAGTCAGCAGTTTAGTTTTTTTAAAACCACCAACGAACAATCGTTGCACTCATAACATAAATATGATTGAATTCAGAGACCCCAAGGTGGATTATTTATTTTAAATTCCCTCAACATGATTTAATTTTCTCGTTATGTTTCATTTATCATCTTCAAAACAAAATTCTGAAGCAACAAACGAATATGGCCAAACAACGTTCCTGAACAATGCCTTGTTAGTCTGTTTCTCATGAAGTGTTTGGCCACCCATGCTAAACAACAGCCTAATTGGGTTGGGGAAACTTTTCCCTTCACGAGGGCGTCATTAATTTGTGTTGGAAACCTAATTTTTTGCGATGAAAACGTTTACAACAGCTTGTTAAGAAATGCTGTTAGGCCCTGTTCTATTGTTGCTCAAGAATGTACTGGACTGACAGTTCTTCGAATGAATACAGAGTCACATGCGATTCATTTTCTCACTCACCGAGAAATGAACCTCTCGCGTCACCCGACTCGCCTACGGGAATCGAGTGAGAATAGTCATGTGACTGCGAGGTGACAATTGTTGCCTCACCTGATACGCCACGCGAGAATAACCCGAAAATATTCTTCAGCATTCTTGATTTTTCATCCGTTTCTTTCTCTATCTCTCTCTCTCTCTCTCTCTGTTTTATTTCTCATTCCCATTCTCCAAGTAATGATAATGTATATTCGATACAATTGAAATCACATTAATGGGAAGAAAGCCACATCAACATTACGCCAAAATAAAAATTTGTTCTTGTACTGCTTTGAACATGCACACATAAGGAAACGAAAACATGTATTCCAATGCTACAAAGCGGTAGTATCAAAAATGGATGGCCCTTTTGTTTATACAGAGACATTTACAATTTGTAGATGGGTACGTGCAACTAAGCTCATCTGTCAAGATGCTCGGGGGTTGTCCGCAAGTCAATGAAACCTCCAATTCACTCTCCACAGCCGTACAAATTCTGCCAGTGACCAATAGCCACCTCGTCCTGGATGGCTTTGGTTAGTCATATATACTGCTGATTAACTGAGAAAGTTAAGTCTACAAACTCAAACAAAGGTTCGGAACGACTGTAGAGTACTTGTATGAAGGAATCGGCTGTGTTGAGTGAATTAGAGGTTTCCAATAGGCGAGTTGTATTGCGTGTTTGTATTTGTAGGCCTGTTTAGTGAGAGGTCGAAAGTATGGCCATCTCTTTGATACTTATGTCTACATTTATGCCTTTAAAAGTCAAAAAATGTTACGATACAGAACAAGCCTTGCGCGGCCACAATTGAACTTAATGTGGTGAGGTTAGGAATAGAAATCTAACCTCACTGTCTGCCAGTTAACGTTTGCATTAAAAAAAAAAACACTTTTTTTCGGATGTTGATAACATAAAAAGCTAACACAAATAATTGCTTTTGATAAAATTTCATTCGGAACATTCGCCATGGCGGGAGAGAACATGCGTGTAGCATGTTGTTGACTTCTTTCTTTGTTTTATTTATCAATTCACGACAAAATTGTTGGAGTAGATCTTACGCTTCATGTTGGTCCAAAAATTCTCGATGGAACGCAGCTGAGGGACGTTGGGCGGGTTGAGAGGGGCAAAATGAGCCACTTCCCATGGTCCGTGCAGGATGAAATCAGAGGCAATCGATTTATTGTTTTTTTTCTTATAAAAAAGCATCAGTTCATTTATAAATACTAGCGGATTTGAAATAACGCCGATTACAGCCTCGATTATGCCCACTGTCCAATGCATGGCTTTGATGAATCTTTAAATTTAATTAATTATATGTGATAACCGAATCTTGTATTTTTCTATAACTAAATTGTTTAGATCAAAACTGATATCAAAAGCATTTGTATTTGCAGTAACAGTAGCAGTAGGTGGAACATATCGTGTTGTGTATCTCAAAATATGTTTATGTCATGTCATGTAAGTTTTCATTTTGAGTTTTTACACTTGTAAATTACAGAACGGACGCAAATTTCAGTCAAACGGTCCACTCATTTTATGTGCATTCAAGTAGACTTAAATTTACATGTTTTTTTCTAATAGCTGCGTATTATGCCAAGTCAAGGTATACATACCCTAAAATTCAACTTTTTATTTATCATGGCACCATACTGAAGTTTTGGGCACCTTCCGATAAATATATTGTATGTAAGCAAAAAACAATAAAAAAATCATGGACCCCTACCTTGGGAAAATTTTCATGGATCCAAAAAGTCAAACTTTGACCACTTTGGGGGTCCACTTAACGAAGTCCTCACTACCCATACATTGGATTGGCACCCTAGTAAGCATGTAGGGTATGTGTCCCTTGACTCAGCCTAATATGCAACAATCGATAAAGTATTTGAGCTGGAAACAAACTTTAACTAGCTATACACTTCTTAAGATATGTTTAAAAGCTACACAACTCGTTCTCGAAACTCGAAACTTTCGAGGGATATGGATGTAAAGTCGGTCTATGGGTACCAAATTGGGTCTAATCATGGATGCAAGTTCGTCCCATTCGATTGATTTTTTATAAAATGCAATCTTCGTACGGGGTTTTTCCTGATTTTCAGATTCAAGACGTTGCCAGCTGTATTCACTCTACCCAACAAATAATTTCACAAATAAAACTAAAACTTAACTAATACTTAAACTGCTAAGAAATACTTAAGTGATTTTTATGTATGATTTAGCGGTCGTTCGACAGTCAAAACATTATAATTCACTCTACACAGATTTTGTTCCTTTAATATGTGCTAAGATAAGCCATACGAACAACGTTCAACCTGAAATCAGACATTTTTATAGTAAATGTTACCAATAACAACATTTTTACTACGCTTTACATACAACAGGCCATAGTTGGGAACATAGAAAAAAATATGTCCCTTACTTTGGGTCCACCGTTTGCTTGTTAAATCATTGTTATTTTACCTATGTGACCTGTTAGTGTGTAACATGTAACTGTATTCTGTACATCTTGGCTGCATTATTCGGTGGCTTTGAAATGAATCGGTCATCTTAATAGCAAGATGGTTTTGTTGATAATCGAATAAATAATGACATGTTTGGAACATAGGCCGAATCAAGGTGCAAGGCTAACATTACATCCCGTTACCCTATATGAAATAGCCACCAACGCTTCTCAGACCAGTGCCTCACCAGAGAGAGAGAGAGAGAGAGAGAGAGAGAGAGAGAGAGAGAGAGAGAGAGAGAGAGAGAGAGAGAGAGAGAGAGAGAGAGAGAGAGAGAGAGAGAGAGAGAGAGAGAGACCGATTCGGGTCAGTATCGGAGTCATAGTTTGTTTTCTTTGCAATGAATCTGGTTTTAACTGATACACTGAAAATTGATTTTCGTAAATTAGCTTTCACTCGACAAAACTTAAGTACTCGAAGACTTTAAATAGCTTCAGAGTCTGGCTTTTTATACCGCAATGCGAAGGAACGCCGTTGCCAAGCATTTTCGGACAAAGAACGTGTCCAAATTCTCGAAGAAGTATTTGATTTGGCAGGCTAGTTAGGAGTGTATCGAAAAAAAGCTATCCACAAACTTTCTTTCAACTTATGTTGAAAACCAATATTTTATTCATACAAAAAATTGTTCCTTTATTGTACGAGGTTAAACTTGAACATACACTGATATGCTAAATAAAGTGCCCACCTCTTCGTTTTTTCAATTTCTCTCATTTACTTGGTTCAAATTAAAGTAAACACAGTGTAGTTTTTTTTCTTATTTTATTTATTATATATTTTTTTAGTTTCACTTATGGAATAGTGAAAAAAAGGAGTTTTACTTAAAGAAAAAAAAATCAATTTGTGTTGAATAAAAAAACAGTGACAAAGTGGCCACTTCAAAAATCGCTAGGTTTTCGATAAGTTTCTGTTGGAAGACCCTTCGATTGTTTATGTTTTGATATTTTGACATGTTTTGAAGCAAATGGCTCAACCTGGTGCATTTGTATACGTGATCGCATTTGATTCAATTGAAAAAAAATGGAGAACGCAGTGCTTTCGAAAGCAATTCCCTTGTGTATCCGAAAATTGGTCGTTCGTGATGTGCAAAACGGAGAATCGCACCGAGCTGTCGCTAAGAAGTACAGTATCAGTAAGGCAGCGCTTGACAAAATTCTTCTGAAGCTTAAAACGTTTGGATCAGTGGTGGATCGCCCTGGCAGAGGCAGGAAGCGGAAAACGGATGCGAGAACGGACACCAAGATCATGCGCGAAGTCAAGAAGAACCCGAAGGTAACTGTCCGCGAGATCCAAGAAACCTTTCAGTTATCAGTTTCCGGTCGAACTGTTCGTCGCCGTCTCGTAGCACAGGGGTTGAATAGCAAACTTGCCCGGAAGCGCCCATTTAACGGGTGTCCACTAAATAATGAGAACGAAAAGAATGGGTCAGGAAAAAAATACCAGTGAAGTTTTGTTCAAACTGATTTATTTTATTAAAGGGTCAACTTAAATCTTCAAACTAAGTTTAGTGAATATTGTCATATGGTCCGTGGTCCGCCGTGCGCAGCTTAGTCGTTATGCTGGAACATGACCGTTGGACGGCAGCCACATCGATTTTTCGGATGCAGCTTTGATCCTGTTGGTAAGTTGCTTGGTGTTCTTGGCCTTCCAATTATCCTTGTATACCATGGAGCTCAAAAGACCGAAGAAATCCTCGATAGGACGGCACTGTGGCAAATTTGTCGGATTCCGGTCTTTTGGGACATATGGTATATTTTGGCTCTCCAAAAACGTTAGCGTTTTTTTGCGTAGTGCGATGATGCCTTGTCCGGCCAAAACACGTATCTGCCATCCGAGTGATGTTGTTTAAGAAATGGGATGAGTATTTTCTGCAAACACTCTTTGGTACACCTCTGGTTGATGGCCAAACCGCTTGGTTTGAACCACGGTTTCGAAATACTCCTTATCGGATATTACGATGTATAACATAACCTTCGATTCAAATTTGTGCTTGAACTTATACATTACTTTTGGAGGAGTAGTAGATTTGTCCTTAGTGTAGAATCGGTCGTTTCCCGGTATCTGAGACTTCGAAAGAGGAAAGTAGCTTTCGTCGTCCAGAACGAAAGATTTTCCGCCGTAATTCCGAGTCATCCAGCGGCATTGGGATTTCACGGTTTGAATCTGCTCATCTGTGTACTCTGGGGATCTGGTTTTCTTTCTACACACTATTCCTTCTTTCTTTAGCGTCTTGCAGATGAGTGACTTCGAACAATGGAACTTTCGGGCTGCTTCCGTTGACTTACCGAATCCTTGTTGTTGAACATGCTGCGCAGCGAGCGGAGCGTTTTCTCATTCATTATTTTTCGCTGACGGCCGCAACCTTTCTTCCGGGTTACTCTCATGCATGCCAGGATACGGTATACGGTGGATACCGGAACTTTTTCACGACAAAAATGGTCCACCGTGTATTTTTTTCCACGATCTTCGTTCGCTTGAAAGAATTGTACAACGCGCGCGCAGTTCTTCCTGTTTCGACGGCATGCTGAACACGACTGAACATGTTAGGAGTGAAATAAGAGTGTATGAAAATTTTCGGAGAGTGCAACGATTCATTCATCTAAAGTGACATTTCTATGCGGCCGTTTTGTTCTGATGGAAAAGTATTGAAATCATTCTCATTTTTTAGTGGACACCCGTTATCAGCAAGGCAAACAAAGCCAAACGGCTTAAGTTTGCTAAGGAGCACTGCTGATAAGCCCCTAGAGTTCTGGAAAACGGTTCTCTGGACGGACGAATCAAAATTCGAGCTGTTTAACCGAAAGCGGCGGGTTCGTGTTTGGTGCAGATCCGGGAGAGGAGCTTCAGGAGCGCCACATCCAAGGCACGATGAAGCATGGAGGAGGAAATGTGATGGTCTGGGGTGTTTTTCGTGGGGTGGAGTGGGAAGCATTGTGAAAATCGACGGGATAATGACGGCAGATTCTAACATCAACATCCTGCGAGAATAAATCTGGAGGTTTCGCTGATCCAGACGGGCCTTGAAGAGAAGTTCGTATTCCAGCAGGACAACGACCCGAAGCATACTGCCAAGAAAACCAAGTCTTTCTTCCGGTCTTGTCGGGTCAAACCGCTGGAATGGCCTAAACAAAGCCTGGACCTCAATCCAATCGAGAATTTGTGGGCGATTCTCGATGCCAGGGTTGACAAAACTGGTGTTACCAATAAAAAGAACTATTTTGAAGCCCTGGAGCGCGCCTGGGAAGAGCTAGATCCACAGCACCTAAAGAACCTGGTCGAGAGCATGTCGAAGCGCCTGCAGGAGGTCCTGAAGGCCAAAAGAGGACACATCAATTATTGAAATGCTTTTATTTTACTTTAATTTATGTTTTCTGTAGCCTAAATGAAGTGGGCACTTTATTTTGTCACTGTTTTTTTTTTCAACACAAATGGATTTTTTTTTTCTTTAAGTAAAACTCCTTTTTTTTGCAGTATTCCATAAGTGAAACTTAAAAAGAATATAAAAAATATGTTAATAAAAAAATACAGTGTGTTTACTTTAATTTGAACCAAGTAAATGAGAGAAATTGAAAAAACGATGAGGTGGGCACTTTATTTTGCCTATCAGTGTAATGAAGACCGAGTGAAATTTAAGTTATTCCTTCACGAATTTTCAAACTTTTGATCGAATGCGCTTCATCAAGTTCTGGACAAGCGTTGCATCGCATTTTTTGGACGCTGAGCCCAAATTTTTTTGAACTCCTGCATGTTCCCAGCTGCCTTACCAGTCTTCTTGAAGACCTTCTTTACGATTGCCCAGTAACGTTCGATGGGTCGAAGCTGAGGGCAATTTGGTGGATTGATATTTTTTTCAACGAAATCCATACCCTTTTCCGCAATCCAATTCGAGAGTGGTTTTGGCATAGTGAGCCGACGCTAAATCCGGCCAAAACAGTGGAGGTGTAATATGCTTCTTATATAAAGGCAACAATCTCTTCTCGAGACACTCAGATCGATAGATTTCCGCATTTATAGTTCCGGTAGTGTAAAAATGGTTGACTTCAAACTACAGGAACATATTGCTTGCCATACCAGTACCTTTCGACCGAATTTCTCCACTTGAATCGACCTGTCCGCATCGCTCACATCCTCCCAACGACGGCAGTATAGTATTGTGGACCTGAAGGGTTTTTGAGTCCTCCTTACATAGGTCTCATCGTCCATCAAAACGCATGCATCCGGACGCTGCAAAAGACGCGAATACAATTTCCGGGCCCTTGTTGCTGCTCGCTTCTTCTGTTCTGCACTTTGTTTTGAGATTTTCTGCTTTTTGTAGGTCTTCAGGTGGTTTCGCTTCTTGATACGCTGGATCATTCTGACACTCGTTCCTGCTTTTTGGCCAAATCACGTATTGACATTGATTTGTTCTTCATGATTAGAGATACCACTTTCTGCTCCAGTTTCGGGTTGAAGAACCGGGTTTTCTGCCTCTTCCTGGTAGCTCATCCAAAGAATAGTGTTCCCCAAACTTATTAATGATGGTTTTAACACTCGCATGATGAATTCCAAACCGCTTCGCCAATTTTCGCATAGTAATACCCTTCTCACTTAGCCATGTGTCCAGAACCTTAATTTTCACTTCCTTTTCAATACGCGACATTTTGAAAACGCAGAATTTGAACCGCACAAACAAGTAAACAAAAGAAAGCTGACAGTCAAACGCACAGCATGCAGTGTTCAGAGCATAAAAACCATCACAAATACAACGTATGTGGATAGCTTATATTCGATACACTCCTTAGTGGTCGAAAATTGACTTTAAAATGATACACGTGCGTTGCGTGCATATTGTATCAAGTATTTCTTGATTTCAACTTCATTGAGAGTTCATAGACGATTCTCTGAGTTACCAAACTCTTTTCACTATGGTGCACCAGCAGATTCTTTTCGTTTATTTAAAATCCTCGCTACATTGCTGCATTTTCGTACTACAGGATGAGCACCTTTTCAACAAATGTTGTTCTTTCAATTTGTGAGCAACTGCAGCGCTGAGATAGTTTTTAAGCTACACAGCTGCAGACTGTTGCGATGTCCATGATGCGAGTTATAAATCAGGGATAATATAGATGATGTAACGCGTTAAGGACATAAGGGATTAAGTCCCTATCACTTCAGTTGTGTGAGTTTGCTGGAGCACAAACCTCAAATACTATTAGAAGTCTAGACGTGAAATTTTCAAGAATTGTTTACTCGACTGGAGCATCCATTGGTTAGCAATTTGAGCGTTGTTTGTTTTGTTTTGTTTATGATTTTAGTTTCAAAAACGTGAAGTGATATTTAACCTAACCTTTAATTCAGTTGGAGAAAGGACTGCCTCTCGTGTCACCTTTAAGCGTATGTTTATGGCGATTCAATGAGTAGCTACTTCAGATAACCACAGTAAATAGATCTACAGCATTTGACGGAATTTTTTTCAAATTCTCTCGCTTTCTTAATTTCCCTCTAACCGATTTCCATATTAAGGGTTGACAGAAAATTGCTGTCCTTCAATTCTCTTTTAATTAATGATTTTGCTTTGACGCATAGGTCTGGGAAACGAATCGACCATTGATGCAGACAGACAAAATTCAACATTGCTCCCAGCATCTTATCGTCTACCGCATCAACCACAACAGTGAATACTTTTGATCGGAATATCGACGATGTTTGCTTACAAAAGCAGATTCACCCAAATTTCTCTGGATTTAGTCTATTTAACAGGGGTTGAAAACTACGACTCCACCACCTGGACCCTACCTTACGACTCATGACTATGAGCTGGGACCAACGACTTTACTTCCCTTCCGAAGGAAGACGTGACCAGATTTTTTGCCTCAGAAAAACCACCGACGTCGACTGGGATTGAACCCAGACCCACTGAGATGCAGTAGCAGTCAACGCTTACCACTACACCACCAACGCCGGCCGAAGGAATTCTAGTCAAGTAAAAATAAAAACAACTTCACCTGTCAGCAGCCGTGTAGCCAGATTTTCTAAACGGTACGTTTTGTGGTGTGAGTATGACAAAAACTCCCAATAGATTTTCAAATTCCCGACTTTTTCCCACATATTTCCCGATGATTTTGGATTCCCGCATGTCCCGGTTTTCCCGAATCTGTGGCCACCTGGAAAGGGTATGGGTAAAGCAGTACTCGAACCAAGGACGTTACCTTCTGCGGGTAGGTCGAACCGTCGAACGGCACGGACGAATCCGCCACCTCAACAGGCAAAAGTAACGTGTTGGTACGCGCTCATGAACCACTAATAACTATGTAATATTTTCTTGCGGTAGTTTATATGCACTCTGTTTTGATGCGCACATGGGAGAGGAACCCTCTCCTTTTTGGATTTGTTTTGTCTGAGATCACTCAAGTTTTTTTCTCGTTATCTATAACGTAGAGACCTCGGAGAGAAATACCGTAAAGCGTTGTGATCCTGTTCCTCACTAGTATGTATTAATAGTAACCACCATTTAAGGTTTTACATACTCTAATTTTTATTTTTTGTATTCTCCGTGCGTAGAGTAACGTTTATGATGTAGAAGGAGACGTTCGCTCATCACTCACGAGGCACCAAGAGGGTCATAAAACCTTTACAAGACCATAAAGATTTTGAAAATATTCTAGTGAAAGATGTTATGAAAAACTTGAGAACCTTTCATGAATCCATTGACTGCCATAAAAACCAGCATAGGTCAAATGGCCACAGCAATGACAAACTTCACGATTATGGGTATTTGTTGTTCTGCATTGTTCGATTCTCTGCTATTCTGATTCATTTAGCAGTAAAAAATATAAAAAGTTCTAGTGTTGCGGGAAATTTTGTTTAATAGCTGAGCATTGCAATTATTTCTTATATTTCAATATGGCGATTGTATCAAAGTTTTTCCAAAAAGCTAATTTATCACCTAAACGACTACTATAAAACTATTTGATCATTTGGTGACTTTCCTAAATGCCAAATGGCCGTTTGATGCATTTACTGGAGGCAAAATGGTTTAAAAATGCTTTTTCAACTGACCATAATAAGATAATGAGATGACTCCTGAAACGGCATTTCAAAACAGCATTTTACGAATTCATAAAATCGAAATAAAACCTTTGATACGAGTGCAAGGATTTTGAGAAAACAAGGTTTTAAGATCTTTGTAAACAAGCTGTGTAGGTTCTTATAAACCTTAATAAAATATTAAATTTATCATCGCCTCTTGGTGTCATAATAAAAGCCAATTGATTTCTAGAGCCTTTCATTAAACTTTTATAAAACTTAATAAAGCTGAATGGTTTTGTAATGTTTCTTGGGAATCCTACTTTCTTTAGACTTTAGTCTTAAGATCATTGCAACGATATCAACGACGTCGACGAAGCCAAAAACTTGGACAGACATTCTGAAGATCGTATTAATCGTGTCGCTCTTCGTTTCACACGCTCAAATGACCAGTAGAATAGCAAACAAGACAAACCATCACCTTGCCGTAACCCTCTACGAGATTCGAAGGGACTTGCGAGTGTCCCTGAGACTCTGACGACATACATCACTCGATGAATCGTTGCTATGACCAACCGCGTCAGTTTTTCTGGAAATCAATGAACGAGCATGATCTGCCATAGCTGGTCTCGATCGATTGTGTCGTAAACTGATTTGATGAAAAATGATGTGCGGGCACGTTATGTTTGCGACGTTTTTGCACTTGCCGAATCGCAAAAAACTTGTCCGTAATAGCACGGGCACCCATGCATCCCGCTTGGTACCTGCCTCACGAACTCCTTTGCAATTGGTGATAGGCGGCAGCATAGAATTTTGGAGATCAACTTGCAAGCGGCGCTCTACACTGTGATTGCAAGCTAGTTGCCGTAAGTCTTCCTCCCAAGTCTTAATAATTACCCAACACAGCGCCTTAGCCACCATATATTAAGTAGTGCTTCATCACCGTATATTAACAGTTCACACCAACACCAGAAGCTTTGTTGTTTTTTGACCGACCAGTTTCCTCTTTGATTACCTGGAAGGTTGGGGTCGGAATCCTTTTATTTTCTGCGCGTATTTCTAGATTTATTATCGTGCCACTTTCGTTTGCTGTAAATGTGCTCGTCAAAGGCAATAACTATCATTACCCTTATTAATCTCGGAAATCGAATCACACACCAAGCAGTGACAATTATATGAACACACCAACTGTCAAACACTCCTTTCATCCAGCATACTGCGATACTGTTTATACAAAGTGACCTTCAGAAGTGATAGTTTGTGGTCATATTAAGTCAAACATTTATATGAGAAAGTCAAACGGCTGCTATTACCGAATAAGCTGTTTTAAAGGGTGTTTCGATCAAAATTTGGTCGACTTGGACTTGCCGCATTTCCTTTAATCGTGCATTAAAAATATTTGCACACCCTTCATTTAGAAGATGTTTGCGTGTAGCATCATGTCTCTATTTTGATTTTGAACTCAAAATGTCGTCGAAGGAAGAGAAGCAACGCATGAAAATTTTACAATGAGCATGGCGAAAATCCCAACTACTCTCACGCCAAGTTGGCGAAATTGTTGAATGTGGCTAAATCAACTGTTACCAACGTATTAAAAATGTTCGGTGAACGTTTTTGGACAGCCAGAAAAGCTCGATCGGGGGAACTCTGACAGCCGGAGGCCACAGCAAAAGAATTGCCTGCTGCTTCGAGCAGAACCCCAACCTCTCCGTCCGAGATGTCGCAAAGAAGCTGGGAGTGGCGCCTTCAACCGTGGATAGAGCTAAAGAACGAGCTAGACTGCTTGGCCATCTGAACCTGTGGCTTGAAGAGCAACGTTTACGTTGCGACCGGAACCGTCAAACAGGAAATTTATCTGGGCGAGTGCCTACAAAAACGTCTACTGCCTTTCCTGAAGCGACACAATTGTTCCGTTCTATTTTGGCCGGATTTGGCATCACGCCATTACGGAAAAAGGCCGTGGAGTGGTATGCTTCCAACAACGTTCAAGTGGTGCCCAAGGACAAGAACCCTTCCAACACGCCAGAGTCCCGCACAATCGAACAATATTGGGCCATCGTCAAGCGGAACCTTAAGAAGACTCAAACAGCTGTTGTGAGCGAGAAACAGTTCAAGGCAAACTGGCGTTCTGTGGCGAATAAAGTGGACAAGGAGACTGTACAAAATGTTATGGTATGTGTTAAACGAAAGACCAGGCAATTCGCATTCGGTAAAATGGAAGCTTAGCTGAATATTTTTCCTGTATTCTGTATAAACTGAACTTTTAAAGAAAAAGAATTTGAATTATTAATAACTTTGATCGACTCACACACCTTACTGCTTGACCAAATTTTGATCGGAACACCCTTTAGATTGCCTTTTTCAATAATAATAATCTGCAGAACAAAAGGCATAACTAGATGCTTTTCGAATATCAACAATGTGTTACACCATAATGATTTCGACCTGAAAAAAATCGATTCATAAATTTTGTTTCAAACTCCATGATGAAATATCAGGGAAATAGATTAAATTTTAAATGTTAAGTTTAGCAGGATTGCAGTAATATGTATATCAGTTTCAATGAATGCATACACAAAAACACCGTGTGTTGTTAGAGAATTGAGATATTTTCTAGAGTTATGTAAATTTTTCCTGTTTCTGATAGTTTTCCAGAAACACCATCAGTTTAAAACATCCTTGCCATGGGCTCACACGCCACACGCCAGATCCCATCGGAAAATTTTAATATTTCCCTTCCGAACGTACATATAAACAAATATCTGCGCAAGCGCTTTTTCATTTCCCGTCAATCAGCTGTTGCCTGTCAGTGCTGGCTGATTTTCACATAGCTTTCAATTACTCACCGTCTATAGGCACACAAAGCGCCTGAAATGTAGGTAGGGTAGGTAACGACTTAAGCACCCCGAGACCCTATTCCAAGCACGGGGTTAACGTTAACTAGTGAAGCACCATACTGCAAAATGAGCGTTGTAGGTTAACGTTAACCCCGTGCTTGGAATAGGTTCTCGGGGTGCTTAAGTCGTTACCTACCCTATATGTTTTTCATTACAACCAAGTTCCTCCTCTCCATCGAACCCCCACAACAAGTACGCTGCCCGTCGCCAAGGAGAGCAGAACTCAAAAGTCAAAACTTTTCCTTTATTGATTCATATCGCGGTTTTTGTTGAGACTGAGTTGCAATTTGTTGATCCATTTTCATGCTCTATACATATCGGATTTGTTTAATTTAGTCATGAAATGTGTTGGAAAATGTGAAGATGAAGGCAACAAGCATCACATGTTGCCTTTTTTAAGCTTTTTAATGTGTTCTAAATGGGTGCAATAGTTTTTCGACAATAAAGCAAACTCGGGCAGGGCAGAACAACTGCTGCAAATCGCCGTAGAAAATGATACAGATTTATTTGCCGCAACGCAATCCATCGGCTGCAGAAACAAAAAAGTTTTCATCGAAAGAGTGGCCACTCTAGAGAGGACCTACAATCAAGGTCCCACGCACAAATCTGAATGTACA
This sequence comes from Aedes japonicus, assembly GCA_034211315.2. Taxonomy (NCBI): domain Eukaryota; kingdom Metazoa; phylum Arthropoda; class Insecta; order Diptera; family Culicidae; genus Aedes; species Aedes japonicus. Next base: position 16,346 of record JASCZW010012843.1, read on the forward strand.
CGTGTGCTCCACTTGCAAACTATGGGAAATTGCTTCACAGGATGCCTTTCACAGGAAAATCAACCGCGGTGAAGTGTTAATTTCACAAAGCAAAGGGTGAAGTTTATGTGCGTGCAAAGTGTAATCGATAATTTATTAGCATTGCCTTCCTACTTTTTTCTTTTTCGGCGAACTGCTGCCGCTGGGGAAACGCACGCAAATCCTTTTGCGGCGACACTTTTATTGGACGTGATTGAACCAGTAATCGGACGTTGGCCGCCTGCGATAGCCAGTATGGAGGTAATTATGATCCATTTCGAAGGTTTTTTCGCCTCTACTATCGCGATCCAATTGGTGTTTGATCATTAGTCCGATAACTCAATGATGCTCGATGCATGGTCTGGTTTGCGGCGATTTGGATTTGTGGCCAGAAAATAAAATCAATTTTGTATTTCTATACTCCGTAAGAAAAGACATGCCACAGCTGAACATTTACGTGAAGAGATAGGGTAACTGGGGTAAAATGCACACCTGGAGCCAAAAGACCCACCTACGATTTTTTCGGGAAGTAGGAGCCATTTCTGTACAACGTCATTCAATATAACCAGGAAATGAGAAGTAAAAATTAGTAGGGTAAGGGTGATGTAATGTTAGCCTAGTTCGTCTTCATTCGTTGCCTATGTACCAAATGTGTCATTAATTTAGCGATAATCAAACAAAAATCACAGTCGCCATTAGGATGAACCGATGATATCCAAAAGCAATTGGAGACAATATCAATCAACTATAAGAAGTGGTTCAGTTTCGCGTAATTTTCGATTTCTTGCACTTTTGGGGCATCATTATTTCACTGGTTAGCTGAACAGATGATCTACACGATTTTTAAGTGATCTAAATTTGGCTTAATTGAGTCCAGATAAAGCAAGCAATGCAGTCTGGATGTGCAGAAAATAGTTACATCGTTACAAACTAACTGTTCACATAGCTGAAGTAACAATGATTTTACAAGGCAATCGCAGACCCAACGTTGGGGACATATTGCTCTGTAGGCTCCCGTGAATATGGCTCATGTTGTCAATAACACAGTGAAAAAGTGTTGTAATTGGTGAAATTTCAGTGTAAATGAATGAAATCGCGATTGATCATATTCAAGTTGCTCATCTCAAACACAAACCGAAGAAACAAAAACCATTGTATAGTTAATTATAATATGTTTCATTATTGAATGGCTAATAAATTATACGAAGGAACATCACTTAAGTGTTTGGAGGTAGTCTTACTTGAGTTTGTTTTGTGGAATGTAGTATTAATTAATTCAAACATCAGCTAGCAACAATACCTTTAATTCATAAAACTAGTAAAAACATCGTACAGAAGACTGCTAGGTAGCAATAAATCCATCGAATGGGACGAAGTTCCCGGGCACTGGTGAAAACCTTTGTAGTGTCTTGAAAATCCTACCAGGTTCCAGGGCTTATCTGGACTCTTACCCAAACGGGAAAGATGCAAACCAGTCTTTTTCAGGGGTGATGTGGACCAGAAGTGCATTTGAACCCACTAGTAGTAGCATTTCAACTTTTAATTTGACACCTTCCTCATTTTCATACAATATAGAATCTGTATAATTTCTCAATAATATTACTACTTTCAAAGAATCGTCTATTTATTTTGTTACTTTTATTATAACTGAGTTTTAATATGGGTCTCGCACTGAAAGCATCACCCACAATAGATTCTGCATTTGAGTTCGGCCGTTTTTGCAGAGGAGCGAATTTGTTTGTATATTTCTAGAACATAAAAAGAAACAAAATTAGCCTGGTAGGGTCACAGTGGAAGCAATCCGGAGTCTCATGGACAGCCAGGCATCTCTGGCCTCGGTTGAACATAGACCATAGTACCCGCCCAAGAAAGACTCTACGTGGACGAAGCACATGCATGCGAGTATCATCTCAGGCGGCATGTTCCCAACAAATCAAAAGTAATAAATAAATGAGTGTGGCAAACCGTTAATATTTCCAAACTACATACACATCAGTACATGCAGACATAGCTATATATTAAAAGACCGCCTACAAATACCCATGTCCAACAGAGCAGCTTATTTTCCTGATGAGTCTAGCGTCAACTACTTTGATTCCATTTGGGAGTGTGGAATAGGGGAGATAGCCGTTTACATTGTCACATCCTGTACTACATTAAATTGCACGTGACACGAATATCACTAACAATGTAATGATACTGGACAAAGTACAAAAACGCGGGACTTTGACAACACCAGAACAACAAAACGCATACACTGACTGATACTGAATCCAAAAATTTTCAAGAAGATTAGTGAGCTGATTTCGAAAGCTCGGTGTTTATTTGGTCACCATAGACTAATCCTTCCGGCATAATCACTTGAGAATTTTCAAAACCAACCCTGATCATTGCAATCCTATGGGGACAAAAAAAAAAAAATCCATCGAATGGGACGAAGTTGCATCCATGAATAGACCCAGTTTGGCGCCAATAGACCGACATTAAATCCATATCACTCGAATGTTTCTGACTTTATAAAAAGAGTTGTGTAACTTTTCGTGATACATTCTACAAAATGTTTTATCAACCTGATCTTTGCAAGTGTTTTACTAGTTGAATTTCGCCTACAGCTTAAAAACTTTATGAGTTATAATAAAAAATGTAATCGATGGTTATATAGGCTGAGTCAAGGGACACACCTATTTTCCATTTAATTCCAACTACCTTTGCTTATCTTGACAGATACGCGTATTTCGTCTACAATGTGCAGACTTATTCAGTTTCTCGTACTAATAACTTGGCTAAATAGCTCAAACCCTCTAGGATTCTTCAATATGTTAAAATATAGTATTTATGATTTTGAGTGGTTTCTCGTCAAAATATAAACTGGTTCTACTTTCATGAAATTATAATTTTTAAAGTTTGTTCTGGAACATTAGCAGATAGAGCGATGCATCTTAAGACTTCTCATTTGTTTATATGACAAAGATCCAACATTTGTTCATACAGCTTGTCTCCAAAGCGAGTTTCACGGGATTTATAGGAGAACAGAATAATTTTTGATCGCATATTAATATTTTGAATGCTCGCCCTGCTGCTAAGTAAATCATAAACGACTATTATTAATCACTTACTAGCACAAAACTATGAATAACTGAAAGCGCAAACTCTGAAAAGGTAGTTTGAATGCATCTTTTAATTGTTCCTCTTGCAGTACAAGTTCAACCCTACAAGTATATTAAATACTTTAAGAATTACAATAATGTTGATTTTTATCTAATAATGTGTTTTAATCTATATGGAAGACTGAATCAACCAGTGTTTCCGACAGTGACGTATGTTGGCGGAAATCCAACATTCAAAATTAATCAATTCATTGGTGTCTAACGGATAAACGTAAACAATGGCTTCTTTCAGCGATTTTCTCAAGATGATGATGATATGTACCACCACCCATTGTAACACGGAGACTAAGTCCGACAGCCGTAACCCGTAACGCTGGTAGATCACCTTTTCGTGGTGCGTTACGGGATATCAGATCTTCCACCGAACCCTAGTCTGAACTAATTCAAACTAGGGAACATATTTGTTTTTTGTAGTCAAGGAACGTATAATAGTCCTTATTACATTTCATGTCTTGGGAAACGACAATCTCGGATTCGTCCACCGAGGATGAGCTTGGAATAAGGAAACATGGTTATCTTCATTTATGTGAATTATCATATTCTATTTGATATTCTATAGTTTGAATTGGTTAGGACTAGGTTCTGATGCATGATCAATATCGGAGTCATTGTTTGTTTTGTTTGCAATTAATTCGGCTGACTGATAAAGGGGCGCCTTTGAAGAGTGCTCTAGATCAAATTACTGGTCGCAGTGGTTTATGTTCCGAACAGAGTAAAAAAAAAGTCCGACAGCAATGGGCTCTCCTCTCTGTTAGATTTGATCAAGCTTCAATAACCACTGATTATCCTAATCATGTCATTGTATGAAGGGCCAAAAAGGGGTTGGATGGATCGATAGGCAACATCACCTATACGTTTCCATATATCCCTGTCTAGAATGTCCTTCCAACAACAAGATTGAACAATTGGTCAAAAGAGCAAGCCATCTAACATGTGGATGCCCCAATGGGCGGGGACCAGAGCCCGCCCTCTATTCACAAACTGTAACCAATGGAGAGTTAGCATTCCCATTCTCCCCATCCAGAGTGCTTCAATCGGATGCCCTGATGGTCCCTCCCATTCCCATGAATCATTTATATAATAGTGTATATACAGGGGATAGACAAAATGATCGGGACAGGCAAATTTTTAGGCAACTTTGCAGTGCTCTAACTTCATGAAATATTATCCGATTTCAATTGCTCAAGAAGCATTCGACGGGGAATTCAATGTTATTTTATGTCTTGGTAACAAAATTGGCTATGGTCACCGGATACCGGAGTTGTTCCGGGTTTCCGGAGGGGCTATTTTACATGTTGACTTTGCGATGAATTTTCGTACAAGATGACGTTGTCAAACTTTTTTTCAGTAAACACACGAAAAACAAAACATTTCCCAAGCGAATGAAAGGTCGATCACAGGAATCGGCCTTAAATTGACCGAGATATGGCCATTTCCGTGAAACAGGTTCTGATGAAGGGTCCTGGATGCGGTCAGTTCTTTATTTTACTCAAAACATGCTATGTCACAGCTTTTTTCTTGTTTTTTTTGTTTTTTACCACAAAGCTTATTATAAACGAAAAGTGGATCTTTGGCAATATTGGCCCCTCCCGGAACCACCGGAACGACCTCGGGGAACCTGTAGTAGGGGCCAATTACGATTTTACTCGAAAGCATACGCCGTGCAGCTGCTCTATCTTCATGATTTTTCATAAGTATGATTTTTATACACTTGAGAAGGCTATTGGCTATATTGGCCACTCCCTGACCGCCGGAACGATCCCGGGGGAACCTGTAGGTAGGTGGCCAATTACGATTTTATTCCAAAGCATGCCGGCAGCAGCTCTATCTTCATGATTTTTCATAAGTATGATTTTTATACACTTGAGAAGGCTATTGGCTACATTGGCCACTCCCTGGACCGCCGGAAAGACCCCGGGGAACCTGTAGTAGGGCCAATTCAGATTTTACTCCAGAGCATGCCGTACAGCAGCTCTATCTTCATGATTTTTCGTAAACATGGTTTCGATGGACTTGGGAAGGCCATTGGCTACATTAGCCATTCCCGGATCGCTGGAACGGCCCTCGGGAGAACCTGTAGCAGGGACCAATAACGATTTTACTCCAAAATGTGAACTATAAGATTCACTAGCTAGCCTGAACCAGCTTCCTGGTAGCTTTAACGATCAATTTATTTAGCTTTGGTTCGGATATGCAAGAAATAATTTGATGAAGTATGGGAAGAGTGGGTTTTATTAGTAGCGAGTGGGTCCTCCGTCCGCATCAAGAACGGCTTCAATCCGCCTTGAGATGGAGCTGTAGAGGTTTTGCATCATGTCACAGGTCATTTGCACACTCGTCGATCAGGTAAGCTTTTCTACATGTTCCTTGGAGTAAAATCTTGGTGGCACCTACACAGTTTCCCCGAGGTCGTTCCAGTGGTCCAGGTAATAACCAATGTAGCCAATAGCCTTCTCAAGTGTATATCAATATGTCAAATGGCATATAGCTTCTGTAAACAAACTTTTTACTCAGCCTTTTCTCTCGCCAACCAAAAACTGCTCATGCAAAAAAGAACGTCATTGTGTAGGGTAAACATCCCCCTATCTGTTAATAATCTTGCTCTGCGTGGGCGATGCAATGTTCTACACCAAATCCTTTTTACACGTATTTTTATTTTTACGCGAGTTTTCTAAATAACACAGTTCACGATGGCTACGATTCTTACCGAGTTTCAACGTGGCTGGATCGTTGGTGCGCGAGAGGCAGGAGCTTCGATTGCCGAAACGTGCAAAATAGTCGGCGTTTCGAAAACCACCGTTTGTCGAATCATGGCGGAGTATGAGGCCGGAAAAATTTCACCCGGTAAATGTACTGGACGGAGACGAAAACTTGGTAGTCGACAACAACGGGCGTTGAAACGGATTGTTAAGGCGGATAGAAGGATTTCGGCTTTTAAAGCAACAGCAGCCTTGAACGACTCAATTGAAGAACCTGTATCAACAAGGACTGTCTGGAGGGAGCTGCACAGAATGAACCTGCGTGGGCGGGCAGCAATTGCTTATAAAGCCAGCGAATGCAGCGAAGAGGAAGCGCTGGTGTAAGCTCTATGCCGCTTGGACAGAAGCCCAGTGGAGGAATGTAGTCTATTCAGATGAATCCTCTTTCACGCTCTTCCCAACAACCGGGTGGGTGTACGTGTGGCGTTCTCCTGGAGAGGAGTACGACAAAGATTGCCTGCTTCCCACTGTGAAGCATGGTGGGGGATCGGCAATGGTCTGGGGCGCGATTTCCCGGCATGGGGTTGGTCCAATTGTCGCTGTAAAAGGCAAAATGAAGGCTGACCACTACAGGACTATATTGGATGCGCAGGTATTTCAACCGTTGGTGACATATGTACTCTACAAAGACTTATTATTTTTAAATTTCAACTAGGTGCTTCCCGTGATGCGATCCATTTTCCCAGAAGGGAACGGCGTCTTCCAGGATGACAACGCTCCCATCCACACAGCGAAGTCCATCAAGAAGTGGTATGAGGATCTCGCAAGTGATTTCGATCACCATGAGTGGCCTGCTCAGTCACCGGACATTAATATTATTGAACCATTGTGGTCAACATTAGAAGCAAGAGTGCGAAATGTTTTCCCACCACATTCGTCTGTGAAGGAACTGGAGAAAACTTGATCGACGAGTGGTATAAAATACCTGTAGACGTGATCCAAAACCTCTACAGCTCCATCTCAAGGCGGATTGAAGCCGTTCTTGATGCGGACGGAGGACCCACTCGCTACTAATAAAACCCACTCTTCCCTATACTTCATCAAATTATTTCTTGCATATCCGAACCAAAGCTAAATAAATTGATCGTTAAAGCTACCAGGAAGCTGGTTCAGGCTAGCTAGTGAATCTTATAGTTCACATTTTGGAGTAAAATCGTTATTGGCCCCTGCTACAGGTTCTCCCGAGGGCCGTTCCAGCGATCCAGGGAATGGTTAATGTAGCCAATGGCCTTCCCAAGTCCATCGAAACCATGTTTACGAAAAATCATGAAGATAGAGCTGCTGTACGGCATGCTCTGGAGTAAAATCTGAATTGGCTCCATACTACAGGTTCCCCGGGGTCTTTCCGGTGGTCCAGGGAGTGGCTAATGTAGCCAATAGTCCTTCTCAAGTGTATAAAAATCATTCTTATGAAAAATCATGAAGATAGAGCTGCTGCACGGCATGCTTCGAGTAAAATCGTAATTGGCCCCTACTACAGGTTCCCCGGGGTCGTTTCGGCGGTCCAGGGGAGTGGCAAATGTAGCCAATAGCCTTCTCAAGTGTATAAAAATCATACTTATGAAAAATCATGAAGATAGAGCTGCTGCCCGGCATGCTTTGGAGTAAAATCGTAATTGGCCCCTACTACAGGTTCCCCGGGATCGTTCCGGCGGTCCAGGAGTGGCCAATATAGCCAATAGCCTTCTCAAGTGTATAAAAATCATACTTATGAAAAATCATGAAGATAGAGCAGCTGCACGGCATGCTTTCGAGTAAAATCGTAATTGGCCTACTACAGGTTCCCCGGGATCGTTCCTGGTGGTTCCAGGAGGGGCCAATGTAGCCAATATGTCCTTCTCAAGTGTATAAAATCATATTTATGAAAAATCATGAAGATAGAGCTGCTGCACGGCATGCTTTCGAGTAAAATCGTAATTGGCCCCTACTACAGGTTCCCCGGGTCGTTCCGGTGGTTCCGGAGGGGCCAATATTGCCAAAGATCCACTTTTCGTTTATAATAAGCTTTGTGGTAAAAAACAAGAAAAAAAGCTGTGACATAGCATGTTTTGAGTAAAATAAAGAACTGACCGCATCCAGGACCCTTCATCAGAACCTGTTTCACGGAAATGGCCATATCTCGGTCAATTTAAGGCCGATTCCTGTGATCGACCTTTTCATTCGCTTGGGAAATGTTTTGTTTTTTCGTGTGTTTACTGAAAAAAGTTTGACAACGTCATCTTGTACGAAAATTCATCGCAAAGTCAACATGTAAAATAGCTCCTCCGGAAACTCCGGAACAACTCCGGTATCCGGTGACCATGGCCAATTTTGTTACCAAGACATAAAATAACATTGAATTCCCCGTCGAATGCTTCTTGAGCAATTGAAATCGGATAATATTTCATGAAGTTAGAGCACTGCAAAGTTGATCAAAAATTTGCCTGTCCCGATCATTTTGTCTATCCCCTGTATTTATGTAAATGAAATATATTGCAACCATTCGTATCTATTATGTACTAGCTGATCCCGGTGCGAGCGTTGCTACGCCTGCAACTAAATGAATGAACATTACATAGAACTGACGCTTTTTTAATGAGTTTTTTTTGAGTAATAAGGAGTTCAAACTTCTATCAGAATATTCTTCTTACCCAGACAATACACAGTTTGTGGCTTAGTTACCTGGATAATTCTCAGGATTGGTTGAAATTTGTGTTTGAATTCACCATAGAAACATTTCTTGCATTCAAAAACCCGCGCATACCATTTTTTGATTCCATTTGCTTGATTAGTTCTCAAGCTATGCAGAAATTTGTGTTTCATTTGTATGCGAGCCGGAAGGGGGAAGTGATCTCAAACAATCATAAGAACCTTCCTCAGCCCCAAAAATACCTGCATACATATTTTCACTCTGATCGGTCAGACAGACAGTCAGACAGAAATTCATTTTAATATAAATAAAAATCCTGTTTCCAATAACCCCACATGCCAAATGTGGTTTCATTTACTTGAATAGTTCTCGAGTTATGCAGAAAATTGCGTTTAATTTGTATGAGAGCCCCCCCCTTTCAGAGGCAAAGGGGTCTCAAACCACCATAGAAATATGTCTCTCCGACATAAAATCCACATGCCAAATTTGATTCCATTTGCTTTATTAGTTCTCGAGTTATGCAGAAATTTGTGTTTCATTTGTTTGAGGGGGCTCCCCCCTCTTCAGAAGACAGAAGAGTCTCAATGACCATAAAAACATTTCTCTCCTTCAAAAACCTGCATATGCCAAATTTGGTTTCATGTTCTTGATTAGTTCTCGAGTTATGCAGAAAATAGTTTTTCATTTGCATGGGAGCCCCCCTTTCTAAAGGTGAGAGGGGTGTCGAACTATAATAAGATCCTTTCCCGGACCCAAAAACCCCTGCATACAAATTTACATAGTGGAAGGATAGTTCTCATGTTTGGTTTAAATTTGTGTTTCGTATGTATGGTAGCCCCCTTTTCAGAGAGTGAGGAGAGGTCTTAAATTACCACAAAAACATTTCTTGCCTTCAAAACTCACCCATACCAATTTTGGTTCCATTTGCTTGATTAGTTCTCGAGTTATGCAGGAATTTGTTTTTCATTTGCATGGGATCCCACCCTTTCTAGAAGCGGGAGGGCTCTCGAACTATCATAAGATGCTTTCCCGGACCCAAAACCACTGAATACAAATTTGCAAGCAGCAGGTATAGTTCTCATGTTTGGTTGAAATTTGTGTTTCATTTGTATGAGAGCCCCCCTTTTTAGAGGGAAGAGGGGCTCTGAACTACCATAAAAACATTTAATGCCAAAAACTCATCCATTCCAAATTTGGTTCCATTTGCTTGATTATTTCTCGAGTTATGCAAAAATTTGGGTTCCATTTGTTTGAGAACACCCTCCCCCTTTCTCCTCATATGACGGAAGAGTCTCAAATCACCATAGAAACATTTCCCTCCTTCAAAAACTTCCACATGCGAAATTTGATTCCATTTCTCTTATTAGTTCTCGAGTTATGCAAGGATTTGCGTTTTATTTGAATAGGTTCCCCCCCTTTCAGAAAGGGGAGGGGTCTCAAACCAACATAGAACATTTTTGTCTTAAAAAACCACCACATGCTAAATTTAGTTCCGTTTGCTTGATTAGTTCCCGAGTTATGCAGAATATTGTGTTTTATTTGCAAGGGAGCCCCCTCTTTTATGAAGGGGAGGGTTCTCAAGCTACCATAAAAACCTTTTTTGCCTTCAAAAACTCACACATGCTAAATTTCGTTTCTTTTACTTGATTAGTTCTCGAATTGTGTAGAAATTTGTGTTTCATTTGTATGGGAGCCCCCCTTTTAAGTGAAGGGAGGGGTCTCAAACCATCATAAGATTATTCTTCGGCACCAAAAATCCCTGCATACAAAATTTCACGCAGATCGGTCCTTCCGCTCGCGAGTTAAATCGTGACAAAGGAAACCCCAACTCATTTTTATTATATAGATGATCTCCATTCAGTTGATCCTGGTATGCAAGAAATGTTTCAAAGTGTTAAAATGCACAGTTCTGTAGTTCGCGTTTGAGCATGTTTTATTCATTTTCAGTGATACCAGTAATTCAGCAATATCTTGATTTGAGGCATCCTGAAACATTTTGTTAAATCTATTTAAATGTTGCCAAACTAACATTTATACATTTTAATATATTGTTGCCATGGTCACTATTTGCTGTTTGATGCTGAGTTTAAAAGCAATCAGCTTTTTAATTAAAATGTTTTAACTAAAATGTTCGACTCTATGTGAAACTTTAGAGGGCAAATACAAACAAAAAAATTATCTCGATTTCGAAGAAATTTACGTTTCATCAACTGGCGCACATTATTCTCATCCATCGTTTTGGCAATCTTATTCCAGTTCTCAATTCATTGATGCTTTTGACGACACTGCAATTCACCTTTTTGCTTCCTCTTCATAATAGCCCAAAATCTCTCTATCGGTCTGAGCTGGGGACAG